>JAXIVJ010002080.1:22500-118394 GCA_036785665.1 Chirona hameri
ATCATCAATGTGCATTGTGCACTGTGTGTTGCATTATTGTACTTGGTTAGTGGTTACTGGTTACTGGTTTGTGTATGCCGTATCCTGTGGCGTATGCTACTTAAGATGGTATAACTATACAATACGTATTTTTCAGGACCTCACTTCCTCTTGTGAGCAATATCCTCAATCTTGATATAATAATAATGTGTTCTATTTAGTATTTACATTCATTGATTGAATTTGGAGCAAATTTGCTGGATATAATGTGTGAAGGTGTGACAAAAAGGATTTTTTTTCAGATTAGGCTGACCGACAAGTGTCCAAAAATGTATGAGCCTGACCGACCGATTACCAAATCGGTCACAACATTTTGTCGGTTACCAAAATTTTGGTAACCGATTGACACCACTTGGTGTGAACAGACCATCCGGTATGGTATGGTATAGCGGTATAGCGCTATATATCCGATATAGCGCGGGCGGGTCGATCTCCTTCATAGCTTCTTCATAGCTTCAATGCTGAAGACAGCGGAGAGGTTGACGTTGACAATATCTCCTCCTCCTCCGCATCTCTCCATCAATGTCTGCAGCGCGACTGGATAAAACTCGCCATCGAAAAGCATCCCTTCTACCGCCTGTTTTGCGACACCCGTCACCGACGATTGGAGGTGAGCGAGCTTCTCCGAGTTTGACAGGCCCCTCTGATCGTGGATCAGTGTTTTAAACAATCCGATCCACTGTGGCCATTCAATCGCCTTCCCGCTGGTATTAGGCAACTGGATCTGGGGGACACTCCGATGATTGCTACCCATAGCGTGATCAGCTGATGCAAAGTCTCGAGTGCGGATGACGAATGACGACTTCATAAATCCACGATGTGTTCGAGGTGGTCCGTTCTGGTTCGACGATGGCAGGCTGTGCAGACGGGCTCGGCGGGAGCGCAGTTTTCGGTGACGTCACAAGGACTTGCTCTACGATAGGGTTGCTGCTTGCAGCCGCTGCCTGACAGCCGGCCCCTGAGTCTCGTGCCATGAAGTGAGGAGCGCGCCTCCCACGCAGTTGAGTCCTCAGCGCTAGGACGACACATCTCTATCACCTCATCCGCCGCTTTCTCGCCCGCGGTATTATCGCTGGCTGTCCCTGGCTGGCTCCTGTCGAGGAAGGCGCTTCTCAGTAACAGCCGTCTCATCGCAGAAATCATCTACTCGGTCCCACGCTAAGTCAATTTTCAGCAGCTTTACGCAGCTCCACCTCCGTTGTTGTGAGCTGTGCTGCGTCACGATCTTCAGCAGATCGCTCAATCTCCCGCTGTTGCTGCTGCGCCTCTTGCTGTTGGCGCTCCAATTCCCGTTCTTCTTCGAGACGGCGTTCCAATTGCTGCACTCGCATTTGCTGCAGGCGAGCACCGATCTGTGCTTCTTGCGAAGCGTCTGAGACTCGCGAGGCGGTTGAGGCGTGTGACCGAGCGACGGACACTGACCTGTTAGAGGCCACGCTCGAGCGAGTCTCTTTAGCGTGAATCTCCAAGTGTAGCCTTATCTGGTCCGTTACACGTTTGTGTTTTTATTCGATTTATTGCATGTACTTGAGTACAAGTTCCTGTTCTTCTGATTTGTCAATCCTGTCTTCATACTCGTCATTTATACTTCCTATTTCTTCGAGCACGTCATCAAGTTATTTGATTGTTTCTTGTAGCTTGTCTTTCTCTTTAACGAAGAAACAAAAGTAATGGAAAAGAACAAAGAATATTCACAAATTATGGCAAACAAGAAAACACAAATGATGAAGTGTGCAGGGAATGCCAAGGAAGATGACCCAAGTTGCCCGCCCTCTCCCCCTCGTCTCCCGGTGTGTGCCTGCAAAGCTGTGCCCTCCCGGGCAGTGAGCATGGCCCGCCGGGAGCCTCCCCCCGCTTCGTGGTGCGTGAGCACGGCGCCAGTCGCCGCTGCTCCCCTCGATGTGGTGCGCTTGTGGAAGCCCACCAGGAATCCAAGATACACTCCAACATAGGGGGCCGTTATCAAGGCCAACTCCCTACAACCCATCAAGTCAAGTCAAGTTTCTCTGGGAAGATATAAGCATTTCTGCTCTGGAACATATTCTGGAGAACTTGGCCTCCTTTCTCGACCTCGTCCTTTTCAATCGATCACCCATCTTTACGTTAAGAATACAATACGTGAGTTCGGCTAGATACGTCCCGGGAGACCATAAATGTCACGAATTGACATCTGCGATATTGAAGGGTATCGACTGATTAAAAATATTACGATTAAACCAACGAATACATATTTTTTTTCGAATCAAGCCGATAAATCTCGAGTTTGTATTCCAGCAAACCCAATTCATTTTTCGCCGGCGCGACGTTGTTATGTTGTTATAGGGCCTTGGGCATGAGGACCACAACAAATTTACAACATCGCGCGCCGTCATTTCCGGGGAGCCGTCGATTTGGCGACACTCAGCAATATTCTTAGTGAAATTATACGTCACGCGCGCGGAGATGTCGTCACGATGACATTGCGTGCTTCTTAGCAATCTGATTTCGCATTAATTCACTCCATTCAGAGGACAAAATCTGAATTGGAACCAAATAACTGACATTTATCATTTGCTTTTTCCGCGTCCATATATATTGTTATGGCTTTATAGCTTTATAGCAACATGATAATTCATTTCCAGCTTCTCTCAATCATTTCGGAGTTTTTTATAGCTTTTTTAAGGTGAACAGTTTCCTTTCAGAGTTCTCAGCAGCAAATATGGCACAACAGCACAAATAAAAACGGTGTGGCCTTTACAAAAAAAACAGACATCAAGGACGTTTATTGTAAGCATCGTGCTGTAATCACTGTTTCATCCAGGGGTGGTGATATCATGCGAGTTACCATATGCCGAGATACCCTTTCAACATTAGCACGTGCTTTTGGGAATCGCTTTCGGCCCGCTGCGGCTAGTGTTGAAGGTATCTGGGAAACAATTTGGCCCGGGGCATTTTTAGTTTCCCAGACAATTATTTAACAGAATATTCAGAGCGGAAGTGCCAAAATCACACACATATTTGCTATATTTATGATTACTGGACTTGTCGAATAAACCCTGTGAATCGCCTTAAAACAGTGTTACACTGTCACATACGTAACTATTTATTGTATTAAATACAACACACATACATATTGATGCGCATATTATTCGGATATCTGACACCAATAACATACGGCAAAACGAAATCGTGTGCAGACAATTCATAGCACTGCGTAATCATACTTGTCTACTGATTTGATTATGGGCACAGTTTGTGATTCTTTTGGAAGTGGTTGGCAACTGAAAGCATGCAATGCAAGGTGATCGCTTCATAGTGCCTGCTATTATCCTCCCTTGCTTCAATCGATAGAAGGGCACACGAGTAAGGTGAGTGTCGTTTTGCACCACTCCAGAAGATTGACACTGTTCAGTTCTTTGCAGTGTTCTTGAAGTAGTTTGATCCGTTGCTCCATTATTTTTCCTCACAGTAGAGTATCTGAATCGCGACTGGATTATATTAGCTTTCTTCTTCTCTCTTGTCGTGTTTCTCTTTTCTTGGAGGTCTTGATTATTGTACATTCGGAAACCCAAATGCAGAGAAAAGGCTTTTATATACGAATTTCACAGTGCGTACCTAATAGGCTGATTAAATACTTGAAGTTCAATAGATCCAATCTATAAAATAACACAGTACATAAACGGCATATGGTAAAATAAATACCTCCCTTGGGCCGGATGTTTGTTTAAGTCCTCGGTCATCCTGAAATTTTTTGCAATCGCCCTACGGGCTCGTGCAAAAATTTGTCAGGCTGACCTCGGACTTAAACAAAACCTTTTCCCGGCCCCGGGAGGTATTCTATAATATCGGATTGCATCACCTGTTACTTTCAAATCTGGGAAATCCATCCAACCACTGACAATTAAAGAATAATGAGAATTACTAATACCTAGAAGCATTCTATAAAAAAGGAATAACGCAAATTTCACGCCCCTAAAACACTAAAACAAAAGTCACAGATTGAATGAAGCTTCACTATGGTGAGATTTAAATACTAAGTACGAGTTTGAAATTCATATATAAATATCATCAAATACAAGTCGCATTATTAAATACGTATGAACATTACCAAATGCAATTTCTAACTCTCCGAACATCTTGCCAGCAACGTTGGTGTTGCGCAACTGCTTGCAAAGCTGTCGGAAGACCGCTCCATGCCGTTCTCGCTTGGCCGAATGGTGGCGGCATTTACAACTGCAATATAGGCTATCCCGCAGTACACGCCTGTACGGCGGATAGTCTACCTCGCAGGTTGGAAGAACCAACGCGCTGTGTCCGTTCGCAGCACTGCACACTAACCTTATGGAACACACTAACCTTGTGGAATAGATCAGTGGGCAGTAAAGTTTCCGTTACGTGTCACAGTTGAGTCTAAAGATAGGCTCAGTGGGCAGTATCTCAGTCTCAGCCAACCCGGCTCAGTTCTGCTTCAGAAGCAGCAGAACATTCGCTAGCGATGGCAGCCAGGTGCGGTAGTCCGCAGACGCAGGCAGACGCAGCCCGACGGCCCACCTGGCCGGGGCAGCACATCTCAGGCCGTGACGACCACTCCGCCCTCGGAGCACCCCGACGCCGCGGCCTCTCATCATCCGAACGAGGCTGCCGTAAAGGAGCGGCCCGGCGGCGGCGTCCGGGAACCGATCTACGGCGCCCTAACCTCCGCCCGCCGCCATCAGCCCCCCCCCCCCCCTCCGCCGCCCTCCGCCGCCCTCCGCCGCCTTCAGCCGCCTTCAGCCGCCCGCCCCGCCACCGCCGCAGATGCCGCCAGGTGAGCAGCGCCTGAGGCGGCGGCCAAAGGTCATACATACATCGTCTGCCTGTCGGAGGTGCACGTCACACATCCGGCAGACAGTGACGTCATGTCCGAGCGGGGCAGTCTCGCGGGACGGCGTCCGGCGCGGCCCAGACGGCCAATCCTCGTCCGACGTCCCCAGCGAGAATAATGAGAATTACTAATACCTAGAAGCATTCTATAAAAAAGGAATAACGCAAATTTCACGCCCCTAAAACACTAAAACAAAAGTCACAGATTGAATGAAGCTTCACTATGGTGAGATTTAAATACTAAGTACGAGTTTGAAATTCATATATAAATATCATCAAATACAAGTCGCATTATTAAATACGTATGTACATTACCAAATGCAATTTCTAACTCTCCGAACATCTTGTCAGCAACGTTGGTGTTGCGCAACTGCTTGCAATACAAGTCGCAGTCTTGACCCAGCGCTGCGCGCACGCGGCAGCGCGGGCGGCTCTCCTCGCCATACCGCCCCGTACCTTGTGTGAGTGACAGGAGTGTACGAACGAACGACTGAGCGTGACAGTCAGTGTGTGCGTGGGAACTGAGTGCACTTACCGACAACCGTGCCGACCGTACCGACGACGCCAGTCGGCCAAACGTCAGCATCGTCGACCAACATCGTCGGCCAACATCGTCAGCCAACATCAACCAACCTACCTGCAGTTAAGCTTGACCGGACGTCGACCTGGATCCTCCTACAGCTTACCTAGATTCACCGTGGTCGACAAGTCCGCTAGCAGTTTCAGGACTTACCGAGTAGCTGGAGGCATGAAGCACGAAATCCTCAGGTCACTTGTGTACCTCCAGCTGCTGGCAGCCGTCGTGCGGTTGGCCCAGCCAGCGGCCTCCCGTGGCGGCTGCCGCGTTCACCTGCACCCGGCGGCAGTGGCGGTCCTCTGCCCCGCCCTGCTAGCCCGGTGCCTGCGCGCTCGCCCCTGCACCGCGCGCCGCTGCCGGCCCGACCGACACCTCCGCCTGGAGCCGCTGTTGACCCGACCGGTCGTGTGAGAGGGGCGCGCCCAGGTGTACGGCGCCACCGCCGGTCGAACTACCGGGGACGCAGGGGCGGCACCAGGTGGCGACGTGAACAACCAGGCGACATTTTTATCGGCCAGCTGAACTGTCAGTCGTACAAGCACAAGCTACCTGAACTGAGCCACGACCTGCCGGAAGTGTACGACTTCGACATACTTGCGCTGAGTGAACTCTGGCTTCAGCCTAGTGTGCCAAACCGACTTGTCAATGTCGACGGTTATAATATTTACCGAGCGGACCGACCCGCAGCCAGCCGACTGGCCAAAGGTCACGGCGGAGTGGCGATATTAGCGAAGGCCACCTACTCGGTCACAGTGTCAAGGACACCTGCTACGGGCGTAGAGTTATCCAACCTTGAGATAATCTGGGCTAAAGTCGCCATAAAGCAGCAGAGGCAGTTACTGTTTGCATCAGTGTACCGGCACCCGACGAATACACAGCGTCAAGTCGAAGCAGATATCGACGACTTTGAAATGCAGCTACAACACCTTACAGCTCAACACCCCGGAGCGACTGTTGTGATCGCAGGCGACTTCAACCTCTGCCTTCTGAAAAACGTGCCTAACCGCGGCGCTCACCTGTCCCGGCTTCTGTCAGCATACAACTTGCATCTAGCCAACACCACCCGCGCCACCTACCGACCTGCTGGCACACTGCTAGACATTCTGGCCACCAACCGACCGAATGCAGTGGTCCGCAGAGGTGTCACGCGGTGTCATTACGGGACTCCGCATGACTTCACGAGAATCGCTCTTCGCCAGGTGGGGACCATTGGCCGCCGTGGAGCTACCGTGGAATGCCGGGCCATGTCACGAATCAACGACGCAGAATTCAACCGGTCGCTGTCCATGAGTGACTGGTCCGCGGTGTACCGGGCTGACTGTCCGGATATCAAGTGGGCCGCTTTTCTGGCGGTGTTTGCACCACTACTGAACAGTGTGGCACCCAGCCGGCGTGTGAGGCTCCCGCCGCCTGGTGCACCGCGCATCACCGACGCCACGTGGGAATTGCTGTCGCGGCGCCGCGCGCTGCTCAGCCCCGCGGCCTGCAGCCGCGCCGAGTATAAAGTGGTGAACCGGCAGTGTCGTACGGCCATCAGACGCGATCACGCCGCTTACTTTGCTGATCAGCTGCGCGAAGCAGGGCCATCGAAGATGTGGGCAGTGCTGCGGCCGGTTGTTGGGGCGGGGAAAAGTGTCACCGCAGTCACGCCGGCTTGTACGCCGGACGCTCTAAACGCGTACTATGTAGGTGTGGGCCCCGCAACGGCGGCTAGTGTCCCGACTCCGCGGACAGCTCTGCCCGTCAGGATACCCCGCATCCTAACATGTGCCTTCCGACTGCAGACCGTAACTTTTGACGCGCTGTACTCTCTCATTTATTGCATGAAAAGGTCAGCATTTGCCGGATTGGACGGAGTCAGTGTGGAAATGTTCAGACGATTCTTCTATGGCATAGGCCATGTTTTGTTGGACATTGTTAACTGCTCGCTGGAAACCGGATTGGTGCCAACCACGTGGAAGCATGCTTTGGTGACTGCTATCCCCAAAGGTGCAGACAGTTCGCAGCCGTGTGACACCAGACCGATTTCCATGCTTCCTGGTGTTATGTTCCTGGTGTTATGAAAATTGTCGAGCGCGTGGTGCAGTGTCAGGTCGCCGAATACTTTGTGGCGAGCACCAGTTGTTCGCGGACGCGCAGCACGGCTACCGGCGCAGCCGATCCACCGAGACGGCGTTGGCAGTGATTACCGACAGTGTATATGGGGCGATGGACAGCGGAGAAGTATCGATTCTTGTACTCCTCGATCTTTCGAAATGTTTTGATGTTATAAATCACGAAAAGATGCTAGGAAAGCTATGCTTGTACAATGTCGACACCACTTGGTTCCGACATTACCTTCAGGGCCACTCACAACAAGTAAAAGTACGTAACACCGACGGATCTGTCATTTTTTCGAAGTCTCTGCCAATCTCATCCGGAGTTTTTCAAGGTGGATCGCTCAGCTGTTTGTTTTCCATATTCGCGAACGATATGTGTCTGCATGTGCCGGATGTAACGATCGTGCAGTTTGCCGATGATACCCAGCTGTTGGTGTCCGGCAAAAAAGCTGACCTGGCCAGCCTGATCTCGAGAATGGAGAGAGCTCTATCAAAGCTGTTAGCATGGTTTTGTTCCAACGATATGAAAGTGAACGCATCAAAAACCCAGATGATTGTGCTCGGTACGCGCCAGATGCTTAAGGGACTGCCATCCGTTAGCATCAGATTTGCCGGTGCCACTATCCATGAGTCCGCAACTGTTAGAAACCTGGGCCTCATCATGGATAAGAACATGTCGTACCATGACCATGGCAACCATGTTGTGTCGAAGTGCACAGGGGCGCTGCTGGCGCTTAACCACGCGAAGCATGTGCTACCGCCCTTCACACTGAAACCGATCGTGACCTCGCTTGTCGTGTCTACGCTACGATACTGCATAACTATTTATGGTACATGTGGTACCACTGAGCTACGCCGGGTGCAGAAAGTGCTCAATTTCTGTGCGCGTGTAATAAGCGGCCGTCGAAAGCAAAGCCATGTGACCGATGTCCTTAGAGACATGAAGTGGCTGAGCGCGGCAAACCTAGTCCTGTACCATAGAATATGTAACGTGCGAACTATTAGACAGACAGGCCAACCATCCAGTATAGCATGTACACTAGAGAACGTGACAGATCATGGCCACGACACCCGGAATGCCCAACGACTGCGGCTACCCCGAATACGCACCGAGGCGGGAAGAAGGCAGCTGGTGTACAGCGGTGTTGACGCCTATAACGAGTTTTGCACAACCTATGATGGACAGTCGTCCTTCAAAGGAGCACTCAGGCTGCATTTACTGCAGAACCAGACATGAACACGGTCGTTTAGACGATTCATTGTGACGACGAATGCGTGACGTGTTGATTGTGATGTGTGCTAGCTTTTAACCTTTTGTATCTTTTGACATTGCGTTAATGAAAAGCCGCAAATGAGCGGATTTAACGTGAATAAATGAACTGAACTGACAGCACGTCTCGGTCCCGGTACCGGCCGACGTCCGCAGCACGTCTCGGTCCCGGTACCGGCCGACGTCCACAGCACGTCTCGGTCCCGGTCCTGGAGCCAGCCGCGGTCCAGTCCAGCCCGGACGCCTACTCCTCCCTGATTCCAGCTCACTCTCATACTGAGTCCACAGCGCCGCCACACCGTGTTGTCGTAAAGTCAGGCCGACGGAAAGACTTTTATGCAAATTAGCTCGGCATTCAGCTGGCTGCCCAGTAGCAATACTCCGCACTCAGCGGTGTGTGGTTTAAACGTGGCGTTCCCGTAACAGGAATTTTCCGAGCCGCAGATTGGAATTCCACTCCACAGGTGGCATAAAGTTTATGGCTTGCTGGTAGCCGTCCCATATGTCGCCGAATGTCGCACCGCACTCGTTGGCTTTGACAGATGACTTTCAAATGGTGCCAGACCACGGCGAGTCACCATCAAGTCATAAAAGCTCGGTTGCTAACGGAAGCCCGCGTCGAGACCACACCACGGGCATACCAGCCGCGCTCCCGCAAGATGAAAGGCAGCAGAACATGCAGCAACCGATGGGGAAGACTTGAAAGCCGTATTGTAATCATTCTAGGAAAACAAATATGAGACTACAACAATGGTAGGAGTGGCGCACTAGGAGCCGCTGGCAACGTTGCCCCGCTCGACAACCCCTACCCCATTCGAGCTTCCACCGCCCGACATCCCCCGTCTTAAGCCACCGTCTGAGGTGACCCTACCCAACAAACCCCACCCTGTGAGACTTCCGAGCAACAACCAACAAGCGCTTCAGCCACAATCGTGGCACCCCTGGACACCCACCCGAGCAACAACCAACAAGCGCTTCAGCCACAATCGTGGCACCCCTGGACACCCACCCGAGCAACAACCAACAAGCGCTTCAGCCACAATCGTGGCACCCCTGGACACCCACCCGAGCAACAACCAACAAGCGCTTCAGCCACAATCGTGGCACCCCTGGACACCCACCCGAGCAACAACCAACAAGCGCTTCAGCCACAATCGTGGCACCCCTGGACACCCACCCGAGCAACAACCAACAAGCGCTTCAGCCACAATCGTGGCACCCCTGGACACCCACCCGAGCAACAACCAACAAGCGCTTCAGCCACAATCGTGGCACCCCTGGACACCCACCCGAGCAACAACCAACAAGCGCTTCAGCCACAATCGTGGCACCCCTGGACACCCACCCGAGCAACAACCAACAAGCGCTTCAGCCACAATCGTGGCACCCCTGGACACCCACGTGGAGCAATTATCATTCCGTGACATGCCACACCATAACCTGCCGTGTCGCCCGGAATACTCCGTGGCACCCCGAGACGCCCCGTGACGCCCCACTACAATCCGAGACGCCCCGTGACGCCCCATAACAATCCGAGACGCCCGTGACGCCCCACAACAATCCGAGACGCCCGTGACGCCCCCACAACAATCCGAGACGCCCCGTGACGTCCCACAACAATCCGAGACGCCCGTGACGCCCCACAACAATCCGAGACGCCCCGTGACGTCCCACAACAATCCGAGACGCCCGTGACGCCCCCACAACAATCCGAGACGCCCCGTGACGTCCCACAACAATCCGAGACGCACGTGACGTCCCACAACAATCCGAGACGCACGTGACGCCCCCTGACGCCCCCACAACAATCCGAGACGCACGTGACGTCCCACAACAATCCGAGACGCACGTGACGTCCCACAACAATCCGAGACGCACGTGACGCCCCCACAACAATCCGAGACGCCCGTGACGTCCCACAACAATCCGAGACGCACGTGACGCCCCCACAACAATCCGAGACGCACGTGACACCCCCACAACAATCCGAGACGCCCGTGACGTCTCCAAACACTATGTGATATCCGTGACGACCGTGACGCCCCCACAACAACCCGAGACGCCCCGTGACGTCTCAAAACACTATGTGATATCCGTGACGCCCGTGATACTCTGAACCGTCCCGCCACGTCCCGTGACGTCCCGTGACGTCCTGTGACGTCCCGTGCCATCCTATGACGCGGTGCCGGCCCGTCCGGCCCGTCCGGCCGCAGGGATCGTGGAACACAGCGGGGGTTGTGTCGGCTCGCCGATGGCAGATAGCTGCTCGCGAGTCTCCGCCAGTCCGAGTCCCGCCCGCCCGCGTCATCGATGGCTCAAAACGCCCCGAAATGATGATACTCCGTGCCTGATCTGATCATACCAGATAAACCAACCCACATAGGATATGTCCCACGTCCGATCTTGTGACATCCGAAACACGGTGCCCGTCACATCTGAGGCAAGGTGACGGATGGGCGGCCAACGCAATTAGTCCGAAATCCGCCCCTAAAGCTCAGTCGGGAGAGCGCCGGACTTCTGACCTCCTTCTGACTTCTTCTACTTCTGACTGCTGACGCCGGTAGTGGCAGCCCGGGTTCGCGTCGCTTCGGCGCTTGCTATTTGCCCCTGACTGGGATGGCCTGCGGCCGGTGGCAGCGGTCGCACTCAAGGTCAGGTGACGTCAGAGGGCGGGGCGGACCGTGTCTAGGTATGTCGAGCACGTACAACTTTCACCTCTAAATTCTGCCCGACGCCGGGAATTGCGTGCTCGGGTGATGGGGTCAGGGCCTGCGCAACAAGCTATGCTTAGCGCGGGGCCCGACCTCGGAAATCCATCCAATCAAAACATTCGGACTAAATTTATTTATATATAAAAATGTGTTCTCCACACTCAATCAGACCAGTGAGCACATTAGGAAAAATAACACATGTATGATGTGTATGATTGTATGATGTGTATGATGTGCATGATGTGTATGCTGTGTATGATGCGCTTCATGTCAGATCCAGTCGAATCCGAAACACGGTGACGGCGGAAGGTCTGGCGCAAGCCGCCCGCACAGGATTTGCCACACGCCCCCGTTCTTGTCATATCGGAGAAAATAACTCACACAATGTGCGCCTCATTTTTGATCCAATTACATCCTAGACATGGTGGCGGGTGATCCAGTTACATCCTAGACATGGTGGGGCGGGTGATCCAGTTACATCCTAGACATGGTGGCGGGTGATCCAGTTACATCCTAGACATGGTGGCGGGTGATCCAGTTCCATCCCAGACATGGTGGCGGGTGATCCAGTTACATCCTAGACATGGTGGCGGGTGATCCAGTTACATCCCAGACATGGTGGCGGGTGATCCAGTTACATCCCAGACATGGTGGCGGGTGATCCAGTTACATCCTAGACATGGTAGCGGGTGATCCAGTTACATCCTAGACATGGTGGCGGGTGATCCAGTTACATCCTAGACATGGTGTGGCGGGTGATCCAGTTACATCCTAGACATGGTGTGGCGGGTGACCCAGTTACATCCTAGACATGGTGGCGGGTGATCCAGTTACATCCCAGACATGGTGGCGGGTGATCCAGTTACATCCTAGACATGGTGGCGGGTGATCCAGTTACATCCTAGACATGGTGGGGCGGGTGATCCAGTTACATCCTAGACATGGTGGCGGGTGATCCAGTTACATCCTAGACATGGTGGGGCGGGTGATCCAGTTACATCCTAGACATGGTGGGGCGGGTGATTCAGTTACATCCTAGACATGGTGGCGGGTGATCCAGTTACATCCAAGACATGGTGGGGCGGCGGGTGATCCAGTTACATCCTAGACATGGTGGGGCGGGTGATCCAGTTACATCCTAGACATGGTGCCGGGTGATCCAGTTACATCCTAAACATGGTGGCGGGTGATCCAGTTACATCCTAGACATGGTGGCGGGTGATCCAGTTACATCCTAGACATGGTGGGGCGGGTGATCCAGTTACATCCTAGACATGGTGGCGGGTGAACCAGTTACATCCTAGACATGGTGGGGCGGGTGATCCAGTTATATCCTAGACATGGTGGCGGGTGATCCAGTTATATCCTAGACATGGTGGCGGGTGATCCAGTTACATCCTAGACATGGTGGCGGGTGATCCAGTTACATCCTAGACATGGTGGGGCGGGTGATCCAGTTACATCCTAGACATGGTGCCGGGTGATCCAGTTACATCCTAAACATGGTGGCGGGTGATCCAGTTACATCCTAGACATGGTGGCGGGTGACCCAGTTATATCCCAGACATGGTGGCGGGTGATCCAGTTACATCCTAGACATGGTGGGGCGGGTGATCCAGTTACATCCTAGACATGGTGGGGCGGGTGATCCAGTTACATCCTAGACATGGTGGGGCGGGTGATCCAGTTACATCCTAGACATGGTGGGGCGGGTGATCCAGTTACATCCTAGACATGGTGGGGCGGGTGATCCAGTTACATCCTAGACATGGTGGGGCGGGTGATCCAGTTACATCCTAGACATGGTGGGGCGGGTGATCCAGTTACATCCTAGACATGGTGGGGCGGGTGATCCAGTTACATCCTAGACATGGTGACGGGTGATCCAGTTACATCCTAGACATGGTGGCGGGTGATCCAGTTACATCCTAGACATGGTGGAGCGGATGATCCAGTTACATCCTAGATATGGTGGGGCGGCTGATCCAGTTACATCCTAGACATGGTGGGGCGGTGATCCAGTTACATCCTAGACATGGTGGGGCGGGTGATCCAGTTACATCCTAGACATGGTGGGGCGGGTGATCCAGTTACATCCTAGACATGGTGGCGGGTGATCCAGTTACATCATGGACATGGTGGGGCGGGTGATCCAGTTACATCCTAGACATGGTGGGGCGGGTGATCCAGTTACATCCTAGACATGGTGGGGCGGTTGATCCAGTTACATCCTAGACATGGTGTGGCGGGTGATCCAGTTACATCCTAGACATGGTGGGACGGGTGATCCAGTTACATCCTAGACATGGTGACGGGTGATCCAGTTACATCCTAGACATGGTGGCGGGTGATCCAGTTACATCCTAGACATGGTGGGGCGGGTGATCCAGTTACATCCTAGACATGGTGGCGGGTGATCCAGTTATATCCCAGACATGGTGGCGGGTGACCCAGTTACATCCTAGACATGGTGGAGCGGGTGATCCAGTTACATCCTAGACATGGTGGGGCGGGTGATCCAGTTACATCCTAGACATGGTGGCGGGTGACCCAGTTACATCCTAGACATGGTGGCGGGTGATCCAGTTACATCCTAGACATGGTGGCGGGTGATCCAGTTATATCCTAGACATAGTGGGGCGGGTGATCCAATTACATCCTAGACATGGTGGCGGGTGATCCAGTTATATCCTAGACATGGTGGCGGGTGATCCAGTTACATCCTAGACATGGTGGCGGGTGATCCAGTCACATCCTAGACATGGTGGGGCGGGTGATCCAGTTACATCCTAGACATGGTGGCGGGTGATCCAGTTACATCCTAGACATGGTGGCGGGTGATCCAGTTACATCCTAGACATGGTGGGGCGGGTGATCCAGTTACATCCTAGACATGGTGGGGCGGGTGATCCAGTTACATCCTAGACATGGTGGGGCGGGTGATCCAGTTACATCCTAGACATGGTGGCGGGTGATCCAGTTATATCCTAGACATGGTGGCGGGTGATCCAGTTACATCCTAGACATGGTGGAGCGGATGATCCAGTTACATCCTAGAGATGGTGGGGCGGGTGATCCAGTCACATCCTAGACATGGTGGCGGGTGATCCAGTTACATCCTAGACATGGTGGGGCGGGTGATCCAGTTACATCCTAGACATGGTGGGGCGGGTGATCCAGTTACATCCTAGACATGGTGGCGTGTGATCCAGTTACATCATAGACATGGTGACGGGTGATCCAGTTACATCCTAGCCATGGTGGGGCGGGTGATCCAGTTACATCCTAGACATGGTGGCGGGTGATCCAGTTACATCCTAGACATGGTGGGGCGGGTGATCCAGTTACATCCTAGACATGGTGGGGCGGGTCATCCAGTTACATCCTAGACATGGTGGCGAGTGATCCAGTTACATCCTAGACATGGTGGCGGGTGATCCAGTTACATCCTAGACATGGTGGCGGGTGACCCAGTTACATCCTAGACATGTTGGGGCGGTGATCCAGTTACATCCTAGACATGGTGGCGGGTGACCCAGTTACATCCTAGACATGGTGGGGCGGGTGAGCCAGTTACATCCTAGACATGGTGGCGGGTGACCCAGTTACATCCTAGACATGGTGGGGCGGGTGATCCAGTTACATCCTAGACATGGTGGGGCGGGTGATCCAGTTACATCCTAGACATGGTGGCGGGTGATCCAGTTACATCCTAGACATGGTGCCGGGTGATCCAGTTACATCCTAGACATGGTGGCGGGTGACCCAGTTACATCCTAGACATGGTGGCGGGTGATCCAGTTATATCCTAGACATGGTGGCGGGTGATCCAGTTACATCCTAGACATGGTGGCGGGTGATCCAGTTACATCCTAGACATGGTGGGGCGGGTGATCCAGTTACATCCTAGACATGGTGGGGCGGGTGATCCAGTTACATCCTAGACATGGTGGGGCGGGTGATCCAGTTATATCCTAGACATGGTGGCGGGTGATCCAGTTACATCCTAGACATGGTGGCGGGTGATCCAGTTACATCCTAGACATGGTGGCGGGTGATCCAGTTACATCATGGACATGGTGGGGCGGGTGATCCAGTTACATCCTAGACATGGTGGCGGGTGATCCAGTTATATCCTAGACATGGTGGCGGGTGATCCAGTTACATCCTAGACATGGTGGGGCGGGTGATCCAGTTACATCCTAGACATGATGGGGCGGGTGATCCAGTTACATCCTAGACATGGTGGCGGGTGATCCAGTTACATCCTAGACATGGTGGGGCGGCGGGTGATCCAGTTACATCCTAGACATGGTGGGGCGGGTGATCCAGTTACATCCTAGACATGATGGGGCGGGTGATCCAGTTACATCCTAGACATGGTGGGGCGGTGATCCAGTTACATCCTAGACATGGTGGCGGGTGATCCAGTTACATCCTAGACATGGTGGCGGGTGATCCAGTTATATCCTAGACATGATGGGGCGGGTGATCCAGTTACATCCTAGACATGGTGGCGGGTGATCCAGTTACATCCTAGACATGGTGGGGCGGGTGATCCAGTTACATCCTAGACATGATGGGGCGGGTGATCCAGTTACATCCTAGACATGGTGGCGGGTGATCCAGTTACATCCTAGACATGGTGGCGGGTGATCCAGTTACATCCTAGACATGGTGGGGCGGCGGGTGATCCAGTTACATCCTAGACATGGTGGGGCGGGTGATCCAGTTATATCCTAGACATGGTGGCGGGTGACCCAGTTACATCCTAGACATGGTGGGGCGGGTGATCCAGTTACATCCTAGACATGGTGGCGGGTGATCCAGTTACATCCTAGACATGGTGGCGGGTGATCCAGTTACATCCTAGACATGGTGGGGCGGGTGACCCAGTTATATCCTAGACATGGTGGCGGGTGATCCAGTTACATCCTAGACATGGTGGCGGGTGATCCAGTTACATCCTAGATATGGTGTGGCGGGTGATCCAGTTACATCCTAGACATGGTGGGCGCGGGTGATCCAGTTACATCCTAGACATGGTGCCGGGTGATCCAGTTATATCCTAGACATGGTGGCGGGTGATCCAGTTACATCCTAGACATGGTGGCGGGTGATCCAGTTATATCCTAGACATGGTGGGGCGGGTGATCCAGTTACATCCTAGACATGGTGGCGGGTGATCCAGTTACATCCTAGACATGGTGGGGCGGGTCATCCAGTTACATCCTAGACATGGTGGCGGGTGATCCAGTTACATCCTAGACATGGTGGCGGGTGATCCAGTTACATCCTAGACATGGTGGCGGGTGAACCAGTTACATCCTAGACATGGTGGCGGGTGACCCAGTTATATCCTAGACATGGTGGCGGGTGACCCAGTTACATCCTAGACATGGTGGGGCGGGTGATCCAGTTACATCCTAGACATGGTGGCGGGTGACCCAGTTACATCCAAGACATGGTGGGGCGGGTGATCCAGTTACATCCTAGACATGGTGGCGGGTGATCCAGTTACATCCTAGACATGGTGGGGCGGGTGATCCAGTTACATCCTAGACATGGTGGGGCGGGTGATCCAGTTACATCCTAGACATGGTGGGGCGGGTGATCCAGTTACATCCTAGACATGGTGGGGCGGGTGATCCAGTTACATCCTAGACATGGTGGCGGGTGATCCAGTTACATCCTAGACATGGTGGCGGGTGAACCAGTTACATCCTAGACATGGTGGCGGGTGATCCAGTTACATCCTAGACATGGTGGGGCGGGTGATCCAGTTACATCCTAGACATGGTGGGGCGGGTGATCCAGTTACATCCTAGACATGGTGGGGCGGGTGATCCAGTTACATCCTAGACATGGTGGCGGGTGACCCAGTTACATCCAAGACATGGTGGGGCGGGTGATCCAGTTACATCCTAGACATGGTGGCGGGTGATCCAGTTACATCCTAGACATGGTGGCGGGTGATCCAGTTACATCCTAGACATGGTGGCGGGTGACCCAGTTATATCTTAGACATGGTGGGGCGGGTGATCCAGTTACATCCTAGACATGGTGGCGGGTGATCCAGTTACATCCTAGACATGGTGGCGGGTGACCCAGTTACATCCAAGACATGGTGGGGCGGGTGATCCAGTTACATCCTAGACATGGTGGGGCGGGTGATCCAGTTACATCCTAGACATGGTGGGACGGGTGATCCAGTTACATCCTAGACATGGTGGGGCGGGTGATCCAGTTACATCCTAGACATGGTGGGGCGGTTGATCCAGTTACATCCTAGACATGGTGGGGCGGGTGATCCAGTTACATCCTAGACATGGTGGCGGGTGATCCAATTACATCCTAGACATGGTGACGGGTGATCCAGTTACATCATGGACATGGTGGCGGGTGATCCAGTTATATCCTAGACATGGTGGGGCGGGTGATCCAGTTACATCCTAGACATGGTGACGGGTGATCCAGTTACATCATGGACATGGTGGGGCGGGTGATCCAGTTACATCATGGACATGGTGGGGCGGGTGATCCAGTTACATCCTAGACATGGTGGCGGGTGATCCAGTTACATCCTAGACATGGTGGCGGGTGATCCAGTTATATCCTAGACATGGTGGGGCGGGTGATCCAGTTACATCCTAGACATGGTGGGACGGGTGATCCAGTTACATCCTAGACATGGTGGGGCGGGTGATCCAGTTACATCCTAGACATGGTGGGGCGGTTGATCCAGTTACATCCTAGACATGGTGGGGCGGGTGATCCAGTTACATCCTAGACATGGTGGGGCGGGTGATCCAGTTACATCCTAGACATGGTGGGACGGGTGATCCAGTTACATCCTAGACATGGTGGGGCGGGTGATCCAGTTACATCCTAGACATGGTGGGGCGAGTGATCCAGTTACATCCTAGACATGGTGGGACGGGTGATCCAGTTACATCCTAGACATGGTGGGGCGGGTGATCCAGTTACATCCTAGACATGGTGGGGCGGTTGATCCAGTTACATCCTAGACATGGTGGGGCGGGTGATCCAGTTACATCCTAGACATGGTGGCGGGTGATCCAGTTACATCCTAGACATGGTGGCGGGTGATCCAGTTACATCCTAGACATGGTGGCGGGTGATCCAGTTACATCCTAGACATGGTGGGGCGGGTGATCCAGTTACATCCTAGACATGGTGGGGCGGGTGATCCAGTTACATCCTAGACATGGTGGCGGGTGATCCAGTTACATCCTAGACATGGTGGCGGGTGATCCAGTTATATCCTAGACATGGTGGCGGGTGATCCAGTTCCATCCTAGACATGGTGGCGGGTGATCCAGTTACATCCTAGACATGGTGGGGCGGGTGATCCAGTTACATCCTAGACATGGTGGCGGGTGATCCAGTTACATCCTAGACATGGTGGCGGGTGATCCAGTTATATCCTAGACATGGTGGCGGGTGATCCAGTTACATCCTAGACATGGTGGGCGCGGGTGATCCAGTTATATCCTAGACATGGTGGCGGGTGATCCAGTTACATCCTAGACATGGTGGGCGCGGGTGATCCAGTTATATCCTAGACATGGTGGCGGGTGATCCAGTTACATCCTAGACATGGTGGGGCGGGTGATCCAGTTACATCCTAGACATGGTGGGGCGGGTGATCCAGTTACATCCTAGACATGGTGGCGGGTGACCCAGTTATATCCTAGACATGGTGGCGGGTGATCCAGTTACATCCTAGACATGGTGGCGGGTGATCCAGTTATATCCTAGACATGGTGGGGCGGGTGATCCAGTTACATCCTAGACATGGTGGCGGGTGATCCAGTTATATCCTAGACATGGTGGGGCGGGTGATCCAGTTACATCCTAGACATGGTGGCGGGTGATCCAGTTACATCCTAGACATGGTGGCGGGTGATCCAGTTACATCCTAGACATGGTGGGGCGGGTGATCCAGTTACATCCTAGACATGGTGGCGGGTGATCCAGTTATATCCTAGACATGGTGGGGCGGGTGATCCAGTTACATCCTAGACATGGTGGGGCGGGTGATCCAGTTACATCCTAGACATGGTGCCGGGTGATCCAGTTATATCCTAGACATGGTGGCGGGTGATCCAGTTACATCCTAGACATGGTGGCGGGTGATCCAGTTACATCCTAGACATGGTGGCGGGTGATCCAGTTATATCCTAGACATGGTGGTGGGTGATCCAGTTACATCCTAGACATGGTGGCGGGTGATCCAGTTACATCCTAGACATGGTGGCGGGTGATCCAGTTACATCCTAGACATGGTGGGGCGGGTGGGCGTCACCGCAGTGTTCAAGCTAACGATGATTAAACGATACGATACAATATCTGGCATGCTTGCAATCTGATCACGACTGTGCAATCACCACAAACCGAAATAAAACCAGAGCGTCGAGGGTTGTCGATACGTGTATGACAGTTCTGTCATAATCAAAGTGCATTAATTCGAATTTCGCCAAATTATTTGTCTGCACCGCATTTGTATCCTCATCAACACGACATCGCTGCCGACGCACGTAATCAGCTGATGGCGGTCTCCTTTTGATGTCCGATCTTCAGCCAACGTGGGCCTTCCACAACGGGGGGAGCACCCCACTTCAAACGCCTCCAAGGTCTCATCAGAACACAGCCACGCCTCGCATCCCTAGTGTACCGCCGAATGGCCAGTGGCAGGCGACCTCTCTGTCATCTGTCGGAACCAGACCCCGCACACAACGCCACATAACTGTGTTCAACGCCAAGTCGTGGAAAGTTGGCATTGATTTCCGGATAGGATGAAGAGTGGTGAATCACGCTCAAAACACCAGGTAGAAGGAACAACTCAACTCGAGAGGCCATACGGCTTAGAAGAAGTCCTAAAACGCTGTAAAATGCAACTCCGAAATAATTTGTGGATGACAATCTTCAAAACCCATCGCCGTGGATTATGCATTTTAACATCATGGAAATACAATCGCACAAGATATATGCCATCTAGACCAGCTAATTGCGTCGCACTGTCTGAAAACGGCACTGTCTCTCAAGTCTGTGAGCCTGTTGATGACTGCTGTCCCCCTCCGGAGAGCTATCAGGGCAGATGGCGTCAGGTAGGTAGGCTCTCATCAGGTGCAGTGTCGCCGTCTGGGTGCTGTGTGCCGAGTGATATTCTGGTCCGAGATTGACGGCGTATATCTGCGGAGCGCAGTTTTCACCTGAGATCTAATGTGTCTGCCGAGGGTGGCGAATATCTGCGGAGCGCAGTTTTCCACTGAGATCTAATGTGTCTGCCGAGGGTGGCGTATATCTGCGGAGTGCAGTTTTCACCTGCGATCTAATGTGTCTGCCGAGGGTGGCGAATATCTGCGGAGCGCAGTTTTCACCTGATGATCCAGTTACATCCTAGACACCTGATGATCCAGTTACATCCTAGACATGGTGGGGCGGGTGATCCAGTTACATCCTAGACATGGTGGGGCGGGTGATCCAGTTACATCCTAGACATGGTGGCGGGTGACCCAGTTATATCCTAGACATGGTGGCGGGTGATCCAGTTACATCCTAGACATGGTGGCGGGTGATCCAGTTATATCCTAGACATGGTGGGGCGGGTGATCCAGTTACATCCTAGACATGGTGGCGGGTGATCCAGTTATATCCTAGACATGGTGGGGCGGGTGATCCAGTTACATCCTAGACATGGTGGCGGGTGATCCAGTTACATCCTAGACATGGTGGCGGGTGATCCAGTTACATCCTAGACATGGTGGGGCGGGTGATCCAGTTACATCCTAGACATGGTGGCGGGTGATCCAGTTATATCCTAGACATGGTGGGGCGGGTGATCCAGTTACATCCTAGACATGGTGGGGCGGGTGATCCAGTTACATCCTAGACATGGTGCCGGGTGATCCAGTTATATCCTAGACATGGTGGCGGGTGATCCAGTTACATCCTAGACATGGTGGCGGGTGATCCAGTTACATCCTAGACATGGTGGCGGGTGATCCAGTTATATCCTAGACATGGTGGTGGGTGATCCAGTTACATCCTAGACATGGTGGCGGGTGATCCAGTTACATCCTAGACATGGTGGCGGGTGATCCAGTTACATCCTAGACATGGTGGGGCGGGTGGGCGTCACCGCAGTGTTCAAGCTAACGATGATTAAACGATACGATACAATATCTGGCATGCTTGCAATCTGATCACGACTGTGCAATCACCACAAACCGAAATAAAACCAGAGCGTCGAGGGTTGTCGATACGTGTATGACAGTTCTGTCATAATCAAAGTGCATTAATTCGAATTTCGCCAAATTATTTGTCTGCACCGCATTTGTATCCTCATCAACACGACATCGCTGCCGACGCACGTAATCAGCTGATGGCGGTCTCCTTTTGATGTCCGATCTTCAGCCAACGTGGGCCTTCCACAACGGGGGGAGCACCCCACTTCAAACGCCTCCAAGGTCTCATCAGAACACAGCCACGCCTCGCATCCCTAGTGTACCGCCGAATGGCCAGTGGCAGACGACCTCTCTGTCATCTGTCGGAACCAGACCCCGCACACAACGCCACATAACTGTGTTCAACGCCAAGTCGTGGAAAGTTGGCATTGATTTCCGGATAGGATGAAGAGTGGTGAATCACGCTCAAAACACCAGGTAGAAGGAACAACTCAACTCGAGAGGCCATACGGCTTAGAAGAAGTCCTAAAACGCTGTAAAATGCAACTCCGAAATAATTTGTGGATGACAATCTTCAAAACCCATCGCCGTGGATTATGCATTTTAACATCATGGAAATACAATCGCACAAGATATATGCCATCTAGACCAGCTAATTGCGTCGCACTGTCTGGAAACGGCACTGTCTCTCAAGTCTGTGAGCCTGTTGATGACTGCTGTCCCCCTCCGGAGAGCTATCAGGGCAGATGGCGTCAGGTAGGTAGGCTCTCATCAGGTGCAGTGTCGCCGTCTGGGTGCTGTGTGCCGAGTGATATTCTGGTCCGAGATTGACGGCGTATATCTGCGGAGCGCAGTTTTCACCTGAGATCTAATGTGTCTGCCGAGGGTGGCGAATATCTGCGGAGCGCAGTTTTCCACTGAGATCTAATGTGTCTGCCGAGGGTGGCGTATATCTGCGGAGTGCAGTTTTCACCTGCGATCTAATGTGTCTGCCGAGGGTGGCGAATATCTGCGGAGCGCAGTTTTCACCTGATATCTAATGTGTCTGCCGAGGGTCGTTCTCGCTCAAGAATGACGATGGATGTCTGATGGGGTCCAAGGCTCTCACCTGATATGCATTGTGTCTGCCGGGGGCCAAGGTTTTCACCTGATATGCATTGTGTCTGCCGGGGGCCAAGGTTTTCACCTGAGACGCATTGTATCTGCCGAGAGCCAAGGTTCTCACCCGAGACTCGGCGTGTCTGCCGATGGCCAGGGTTCTCACCTGAGACTCAGCGCATCTATCGAGGGCCAGGGTTCTCACCTGAGACTCAGCGCATCTATCGAGGGCCAGGGTTCTCACCTGAGACTATGTGTATCTCCCAGGTTCTCACCTGAGACTCAGCATGTTTGCCAAGGTTCTCACCTGAGAGGGTGTCGCGGACTCTGAGCCGCGCCAGGCTAGGGATGCGGCATTCTGACGTCTCGGCCATAGAGTGTCGCCGGCTGCCAGCAGTCGCACGCTGAGAGCCGGCCGCGCGATACCTCGGAGTCACACCCGCCGTCACCGCCGAGACGCCGCGACCCTACCGGACAACAGGTCAGCTCAGGTCAGCTCAGGTCAGCTCAGGTCAGCTCAGGTCAGGTCAGGTCAGGTCAGGTCAGGTCAGGTCAGGTCAGGTCAGGTCAGGTCAGGTCAGATCAGGCCAGCTCAGGTCAGATCAGGTCAGCTCAGGTCAGATCAGATCAGGTCAGACCAGATCAGATCAGGTCACCTCAGGTCAGGTCAGGTCAGGTCAGGTCAGGTCAGGTCAGGTCAGATCAGATCAGGTCAGACCAGATCAGATCAGGTCAGCTCAGGTCAGGTCAGGTCAGGTCAGGTCAGGTCAGGTCAGGTCAGGTCAGATCAGATCAGGTCAGACCAGATCAGATCAGGTCAGCTCAGGTCAGGTCAGGTCAGGTCAGGTCAGGTCAGGTCAGATCAGATCAGATCAGGTCAGACCAGATCAGATCAGGTCAGGTCAGGTCAGGTCAGGTCAGGTCAGGTCAGATCAGATCAGGTCAGACCAGATCAGATCAGGTCAGCTCAGGTCAGATCAGATCAGGTCAGCTCAGGTCAGGTCAGCTCAGGTCAGCTCAGGTCAGCTCAGGTCAGGTCAGATCAGGTCAGCTCAGGTCACCACAGGTCACGAAGCTCGGGTCAGCTCAGGTCAACTCAAGCTAGGTCAGCTCAGGTCAGCTCAGCACAGCTCAGGTCAGGTCACCACAGGTCACCACGGGTCACCGAAGCTCGGGTCACCACGGGTCACCGAAGCTGGGGTCTGGTCAGATCAGCTTAGCTTAGATCAGGGCCAGAAACGGGAGAACTGAGGGCATACACTACAGACCTGGATCTACTGCCACCGACAGGCTCAAGACAAGGTCGGCAGCAGCTTCAAGGCACATATCACTAGCACCGACTGTTGGGGACAACATAAGCACATTGGTCCGCAGTGTTGTATAACTTAACATCGATCCAAGACGAGTTTTAGGCCGCCGGAAGTTCTGACTTTCGACGCAAAATGGCTAAAATACATCACAAGAGCAGCGTGTCATAAAAACATAATACGCAATCCTACACAAATGTCATCGTTCCCCACCAGAAATCAATATTTGCATCGTGAAGTTACGTTTTCCAGCTAAAGTGGTCGAAATGCTGCAAAAGTGTAGCATGCCATACCAATTAATTCGTAAACCTAGAAGAATACCACCATTTCACTACAATTTAACATCCGAGTTGAATTTGTCTGTATATCGCGAAAAATACAAACTTAGCAGACAACTGAGGCCTATTGCTGGAGCCAGAGCCGGCGTCATCAGGAGTCGACATGGTGGAATAGAGTTCACAGGCCATACCAGCCGATAACATCAGCCGCAGTAAAATGGCAGCACGCTCTGGGAGCGACCCAGCTGTACTCAGACCAGCGAGCGAACACGTGCTGCATGGAACTTCGAGGGGCGGCAGCCGACAGGGTCTCAAGGTCTCATCAGACACGTGCTGCTGTACTCAGACCACCGAG
The DNA here is from genome assembly GCA_036785665.1 of Chirona hameri. Taxonomy (NCBI): domain Eukaryota; kingdom Metazoa; phylum Arthropoda; class Thecostraca; order Balanomorpha; family Balanidae; genus Chirona; species Chirona hameri. The sequence continues at coordinate 47,288 of JAXIVJ010002080.1, forward strand.
CAAACACGTGCTGCATGGAACTTCGAGGGGCGGCAGCCGACAGGGTCTCAAGGTCTCATCAGACACGTGCTGCTGTACTCAGACCAGCGAGCAAACACGTGCTGCATGGAACTTCGAGGGGCGGCAGCCGACAGGGTCTCAAGGTCTCATCAGACACGTGCTGCTGTACTCAGACCAGCGAGCAAACACGTGCTGCATGGAACTTCGAGGGGCGGCAGCCGACAGGGTCTCAAGGTCTCATCAGACACGTGCTGCTGTACTCAGACCACCGAGCAAACACGTGCTGCATGGAACTTCGAGGGGCGGCAGCCGACAGGGTCTCAAGGTCTCATCAGACACGTGCTGCTGTACTCAGACCAGCGAGCGAACACGTGCTGCATGGAACTTCGAGGGGCGGCAGCCGACAGGGTCTCAAGGTCTCATCAGACACGTGCTGCTGTACTCAGACCAGCGAGCAAACACGTGCTGCATGGAACTTCGAGGGGCGGCAGCCGACAGGGTCTCAAGGTCTCATCAGACACGTGCTGCTGTACTCAGACCACCGAGCAAACACGTGCTGCATGGAACTTCGAGGGGCGGCAGCCGACAGGGTCTCAAGGTCTCATCAGACACGTGCTGCTGTACTCAGACCAGCGAGCAAACACGTGCTGCATGGAACTTCGAGGCGCGGCAGCCGCCAGCGGGGCGCCGGCACCGTATTACCGCCGACGCCGGGGTTTGATTAACTTAACACCGCATGACCGTTCGGTCGTTTCCTCCGTCATACCATTGCATTGTAAATATGGCAGACACGTGGCCGCTAGAGTTTGGCCGCAATGAAGTTAGCAGGCCAGACACAAGGTCTGCACCAGGATACCATTCCATACGACCTTTTCGGCTGTATCCGACAGATACCAGACGTGATGATGTATTATAGCATCCGGCTGCTTTCCCTAAATATGAATCGTCCATTTCTCATTGACGAGGTAAAACATTGCTATCCTCGTACCTGTCAGAGATTTATATTTTTCCAATAGGCGTCAGAGGATGATCGTCAACGGCAGACCGTCCGACTGGAAACCGGGAGCGTCTGGTGTTCCAAAAGGATCACCTTTGGCTGCGCTTTTGATCAATACAAGACCTTTCCCATGGTATTACATACGGCTGCCTCCTGTTAGTATGCTGATGACATCGTTTTTGTCCTCGCAAAATTACCCAACCATCCGACGGACTGCTGGTGCAGCAGGAGCTTATTGTCCAGAAGCTTAAGTCCAGAAGCTTATTGTACAATGTCACAAAGACGTTTGTGACCTTTGTGACCTGTCCAGCACGTTGGAGAGGTTCATACGCTGCGCAGTAGCACACGAGACACCAAGCTGACTATCGCAATTCACACAGCTGACATCAATCGTCGCGTTCACATAGCACGATCCCACTAAAATATATATCTCTAATTCCACAAGTGCAAAATACCTCTAGATTATATACATTTTTGATATTCTCAACAGCCGGAGCAATACAGGGTGTCCCATAAGGGTGTCCCATAAGGGTCCCACAGGGTGTCCAATTGTATGTCGTTGAGAATATCAGAAATGTCTCTAATATAGAGATATTTTGCACATATGTCGTTGATAATATCAGAAATTTCTCTAATCTAGATATTTTGCAATAGTGGAATTGGAGATATATCTTTCAGTGGAATCGTATGTTTGCTATGTAATCACGACATCATTGATATAGGCTCACCAGGGTCTCGGCCAAGCCGATGTTAAGCCGCCGCTAAGCCGATGCTTCCGACTCGGCTCAGGTGCAGCTCGAAGTTCAATACAATTCATTAAATGCGCGCCTACTTGCATACCGGATTAAGTTGCTTGGCAAATTCAATTGCTTCACAAATGGAACAGAAAAGGCTGAGATAAAAGACGTCCAAACGGTTTTCCTAAATAAATTTGGACTTTATCCAAATTTATATTTGAACACGAAGTCGAGATTGTCAGCTCTGCAAACAGGGGTGGTAAAGTGTTCTGCCTTTATGGATAAGGTCGGGGACAAAATGCTCCTTCCCAAGTACTTGGGGATCAAAATGCCAGTAAAAATCATTAACTATGGCTATGTCATTCCTGGGAAAATTTACTAAGCGATCATGTCCTTAGAAATGCTGATCGTCAAAACCACTTCAGATGTAATATTCGCTTAATCATCATATCCATCACGTCAGCATGTATGCACACTTACATTTTTTTTATTGGCAATTGCGTTTCAGCTCTTAATCGACAATAATTTAGTTTCACCCATATTGCCGACGGAAAAATATATACCAGTTATCTAGTTCGACGATTGATTCCCCGGAGGTGGGGCTCGGGGTGCTTGTGTATTTTCTGGAGCGAGTCTGAGATAAATCGTCAGGACGGTAGATATCATTGTCTTGGGACTTTGAGAGTTATACTATAAATAGTAGAAAATCCGGTTAATTCAGCATGAACATCCACATTCCAGTTATACCGTGCATCCTGCGCAATTGCGTCGTTTATGGCGCATGGTGGAAGACCCTATAAGAAGGTAGTCATTCGTCGATTTGACCGAATCCGACTTCGGAACGGTGACGTCATCTGGACGGAGAATCCCTTACCCCTATACAAATAAATAATAACTCGCAATTTTTGAAAGACTATATAGATAATTATACTGAGCCGAATTACAAACATGCCCTGAAAGAAATACCGATTCAAGCTCTCTAACTTATCTAAATAACATTTTGCTCCTACGTCACTCCTATTTTGACAGCGAAGAGGCTCTTATCTTACTCCTTCGCTAATGTTAAAAGGTTCGTTTGGTTTGGCTTGTGGACCAAGCACCGTATCCTCTTGGGACCAAGGTGCTAATTGGAACTCTCACCCTGTTCCGAGGGGTAAGGGGAGCCGGGCAGACTTTTTCAGGGGCCCACCGAGGGATTGAACCCCGGTCCCCGGCACAGAAGGCAAGTATCTTACCACTGCGCCGAGTTGCTCCCCCAAATTACAACTGAAATGTAAGCAACGTGCTTTTGTTGTGTGTGAAATGGGTCAGATATGTATCCAGCAAGGTCACGGCATTCGCGGACGCTGCGCGGCCGACCTTCGGTCTCAAATACAAGTCCTGCGCTCCCCCAGGAACGGAGGTTTAGTGAGAGCGTGATAGAGTTTAGTGGTCGACAAGATACATATGACGTCATATGACAAACTTGGTATCTGACGTATTTTTGCGCCCACGTTGTTTGCATTTCAGTTGTAATGGCGGAGTCGTTGCGGGCGGTCGGCTGAGGCGATTGACGGGTGTTACAAATTATTATTGTTAGGCAAGTACTGAGAATGTTCCTGTTTTGAGTGCAGTTCTGATGAAATAAGACATGTACAACTAGTATAAAATATTCAATTTAACTATATAAAGGTGTGCAAAAGCGAATATCGCCCAATAATTAGCTAAAGCTGTGTGATACCTTGGGAGGGATGTGCAAACATTCAGTATATGAAGCCTTGAGGCTTGAGCTAAAATGTGTCCAATGATTGTCCATGTTTGTAAATTACTGCACAGGTACGTGCTGGACTTACTTGATGCTTGTACTGTGCTGGAAAGTTCCTTCATGTTTGCACTGATTAGTGTATCAACTATCAGCATTGTCCAACATTCATTCTGATAGCAACCATGTTTTTTGTCACCCCTCCCCCACTCCAGTAAGACTAATTTTAAATCCTGCTAGCTAGTAGTGTGTGTGTGTGTGTGTGGGGTGTGGGGTGTGGGGGGGGGGGGGGTTGCTTCTCCAGAAGCAGAGCAGGGGCGTTGCTTCTCCAGAAAAGTTGTGGGGGCTGATCAAGGAAAAATCACTTTAAGTACCATCAAAATCCACAAAAATACATATTTCTCCCCAGATTTGACCCACTTTCTTGTCCAAGTTGGGGGGGGGGGGGGGGGGGGTGAAGCCAAGTTGGGTGGGGGGGGGCTGAAGCCCCCTCAACTGAATAGGTAACTACCTACACCCCTGGTGCAGAGTGATTCTATTCATTTTGTATTTTCAATGTGTTTAAATATGTTATTTTTGGGGCAATCTTTGACAAGGAACATATTTGCCTGCTGGTGCACAATATGGCAGAACATTATGATATCATAGTACCGTGTGACAGGCGGCAGCATGGCAAAAGCAGCAACATAGTGCACCAAGACAATATTTTACAACCTTATTACCTATGTCTGTCAGTACCATATGTTGTCAATTTGGCAAATTTGTGGGGGAAAAACTGGTGACAAACTTGTAGCTTTAGAATCCCAACGGTGACACACAGCTAGGGTTTCCCAGCCCTGCTGTAGCTTTCAGTGAGAGTTAGATTTTTGTTTTGTTTTAACCCGCGCCGTGCCGGTGCTCGGCGCCACCTTCGCCGTGCCGGAGGGGGGGGGGGGGGGGGGGGGTAGACCCCCCTCGAACTCGAAAATTAAACGGGCTAGAAAGACGCGGAAAAGAGCGTTCGAAAGCTCTCGACACGCACATTCGAAGGTACTTCTGATATTTTCCCTCAAGTCAATATTGAGGTCACCAGAGGTCATCAAATATCAGATTTTCCAGTTTTAAGACTTCGCTCCAGAAACTCCCAGATATCAGAGGAACTATGATAGAACTATGAAACTAGGCACAAACGCAAAAAGCAGTGGAAAGCTCTTGACAAATCCTATCGCTAAGGTGTCCTCAGATTTTAGCTCAGGTCAATAGTTTAGGCTCCAACGCTCATCAAATGTCAAAAAGGCAATTTTTTTTACAAAACAGTTTATCACTAATAGCTTTTTATCTAATAAAGACGAGGCAATAATTGTGACGCCATCGTATTTGTCTCTCGAGGCGTTTCGACTCATATTAGTGTTGACCAGGTTAGGTCAACTTAATGTGACCTCAGGTCAAGGTCAAGTGGTGACCCAAATAGGTCATGTTGCATATGGGAAGACGTGCCGCGATGAGACAAACATATTGGTGTCGGTTTCACTTCTCTATCGTCATTATGTCGAGAGTTATTGGCATACAACTGTTGGTGACCTCGGATAACCTCGGCTGACCCTGTAGGGGTCACTGAACAAAAATGGCACCTAGGCCATCAATAATGGCCTATAATAACATGATCCAGAAGGAATTAGACTGCTATCTTGCGTATCCTTGGAATAGGAAGCATTTTAATATTTCCCCATTTACTTATATTGGGGAGGTCACGAAATTGATCCGACTTTAGGTCGCTGATATACAAAATCCAAGATAAAAGAATTGTAGATGTATATGACCTTATGCAATTCTGTAAGTGTAAAACCGATCATCCATAAACTGTGACTATGGTACAACCACAAGGTTTTTTTTGGAGGTGGGGTCACGTGACCTGGTCTGGTGACCTGACCTGAGAAGACCCGAGGTATTCTTTTTAAAATAATGTGGACAATTGATTCCCAAACAGCTGTGCCAAAAACGGCGGCTCTGCGCGCCGCCGTTTTTCCGCTATCCGCGAAAAACCTGAATGGGTGACTAAACACGCCCCCCCCCGCCGCCCGCCTCATGTCTGCAAACTCACCGTGTTAACGTTCCGCTCACCATGCTCATTTAACGTTACGCTTATGCAACGGTATCATGCATAGATTGACTGTATTTATGTTGTAAAAATGTCAAGTTCTGCATTTGAATTTACGGTACGGATGAAGGCGCGTTTGATCAATGTCAGGAATTAGCATCAGCGCATAATGTCAGCGGTTCTTTACAATAGACAGCCTTTTACCCAGAGAATGTCTTATCATCCCAATCTTTCAACCAGACCTGTCAAACCATCTTGCTCAGCAGCGAGGCAGCCAATCGTAGCACTGTTCTTCTGGTCAATCGACAATCGTAGCACTGTTCTTCTGGTCAATCGACAATCATAGCACTACGATACGCCAGGCAAACAGCAGGTGAGTGGTGACCCTGTGTCAACTTCTCGACCTGTCTAAGCCGTGGTCACCGGTGGACGTGGGTCGTGGGCAGGTATATTACATGCTGTGCAAATGTCACGCCCTCGACGCCTATCTTCACACGTCGAGGGTCCTGGACCGACCAATACTGCCTTCTTTGTATACAAATGACGCTAAGGAATTATTTATGTCATCACATTTTCAGAGATTCTTTAAATCGCCTTTGATCTAGAAAATGTTTTATCATGCTAATCTTTGAATTGAACCTTTCAAACCACCTCGCTGCCTTGATTAGCTACGTAAATAGTAAATGGCCCTGCTGCCTTGACCAGCCAGGGCAGCTGCAGATGATCCTAGATGCCAGCTCCCCAACCGGTATGGAGCTTAGTCAGTGTGTAGGCTGACGTCCGTGCAAGACATGCTGCGCAGATGCCACGCTCACGACGTCTGTCATCTCACGGCGAGGATCCTAACCAACCCAGCACTGCCTTCTTAGTATACAAATAACGAACAGGCGTGGTTACAGCGGTTAGCGGTAGGCTTCCGGCACCAGGACTGGCTGAGCCGCAGTCGAGCTTCCGCGACGCGAACTGAGAGGAGATTACCTATCCAGTACGAACTGGACATCGTATCGCCCACGCTGCATGCCGTTATGTTACCGACAAGATGGACCGCTGACCGCCTCCGCGCTTACTTCTCCAGCTCAGTGGCCTAATTTTAGCATATAACAGTGTGCTCCGGACGGGTGAGGACGATATTGATACACAGTGCGGGTCGATCGAGTGCAGCACTTAGCCCATGTTTGGGTATCTGCAAACATTTCTGAACTTGCCTTGGCATCAAACACTTCCCTGCCATATTCTGTTATTGTGTATCATTGTCGAACTTCACGAACTCTGACTTGAATCAAGTGCTTGGCTTCACGTGGAGTTGAACATGATCCACCTTTCAAGAACAATATGGACTTAAAATTACATAGCGCTCGCTCGTCGTTCCGTGGTATATGGGACAAATCTGAATATGAGCGGCCCGGCCCGGCCCGACCCGACCCGACCCGACCCGACCCAACCCAACCCAACCCGACCCGACCCGACCCGACCCGACCCGACCCGACCCGACCCGACCCGACCTGACCTGACCTGACCTGACCCGACCCGACCCGACCCGACCCGACCCGACCCGACCCGACCCGACCCGACCCGACCCGACCCGACCCGACCCGACCCGACCCGACCCGACCCGACCCGACCCGTGGCGACGCTTTTGAGCTCATATCTCTTCAACCACACGTCCGATTGACAAGCGGACTTCTTTGCTGAGCAGCCCCATCCAACCTACCCTGTTTGAGACCAGTGCTGACTCATGTGGGTGACTACCACTGCGCGTTGCGCGTGCCGCGTGAGGGGTGTTGAAAAGTGTTTTCTCGCAAAAACTCTGCAACGGCTGAGCCGATTGTGCTCAAATTTGGTGTGTGGTTACTGGTTAGGGACCTCTCAGACGCCGCCTTTCCACAAATCAGGGGTGGGGTGCTTCTGCACGTGCGCGCGTGCACACCCCTATTATATATTCAGAACGGCTGAGCCGATTGTATTCGAATTTGGTGTTTGGTTAGGGACCCCTCCGCCGCCACTTTCCCACAAGTCAGGGGTGGGGTGACTGCACGTGCGCACGTGCACACCCCTATTATATATCTCAGGAACAGCTCCAGCTGAGCCGATTGTATTCAAATTTGGTGTGTGGTTAGAGACCCCTCAGCTGCCGCATTCCCACAAGTCAGGAGTGGAGTGCCTCTGCACGTGCAGTCACCTTCTTTGTATCTCAGAAACTACTTGCCCGATCGAGTTGAAATTCACCATACATTTCGTTCGCGCTCGCTCGTTCATCGCCAACTACGGCGCCTTACTGGTCACATCTTACGTAACTGATCATGTTGGATTTTCATGATGTGTTATGGATAGTTATGTGGTTATTTTACCTTTTCCTTATCGGGTAGATTAATTACAGTTGTTTTATGTTTACCGAGACTTGTGCGGAGCATTTATAAGACATATTCGTAGAAAGTACGGCATGAAAAGCCAGATTGATTTATTACTGACCACAACATAATACCGCGAGCATCATACACATAAATCAACGGTGCTCGCTCATAGCCACGAATAGTAATACGCCCGGTAAGCCGACGGTAAAACAAAACACCAGTCATGTCAGTATATGGGTTATGTTACACGCCAGCGGTCGTACGGCAAGCCAGGCAAACACAGGTAAATCGAACGATATCATCAAATGATTTTGAACATTTTGCACGTGAAAATTGTAAGCTGGCTTGGGAAATCTCGATGTGGTAGGGATTGTACAAATCTATAATCAACAAATTTATATAGCAAAGACATGGAGTCTGGTAATGTGTGTTTGGATGAGAAAGGTTGTGATGTCAGCACCACGAAATTCCAAACACGCCAATCAGCGAGCCGTACTGCATAGGCGGCCTCACGCTGGATTCGGTGACCGAACGGTGCTCGCATTCATACATTCATACATAAACAATACGAATTGCTGAAACAGAGATGCTCACCGAAAAAGTGTGTGTGTGTTGACAGGAATGTGCAAAGTTGAAATACATAGCTGAGAAGGTATGGCCAGATACAAAATTTGAACCATGTTACCACTTCTTGAAGGCATTCAATATTACGCCATTCAATGACAGCAACCCAACGGCTGGCAAAATCAAATCTGAATCGGATATCAGTCAATACCAATCAACGCTATGTGTATCTACATTTCACGGCATCAGTTTTGGAGCAACGCCGATGAACGGAATCGAATCAGGTAACATAATTAGTTCCACTGAAATGGGTAACTCAGCGGGTAGCGATGGAAATTAATCCGTTTGTTTGCCATTCGGAAGCGGATGCAAAGTGCGTTGACTAGTGACAGGCTCTCTACAACGAGCTCTAATGGGTGGAGTTGGGAGGAGCGGTGCCACCGCCAAATCCGCAGCGTGACCATTTCAACGACACAAGTTTTCCACTTAAAGAGGCAGTCAGGCCCCCGCCCTGATAACACTATCATGACAGTCACATATAGATACAATATATTTTATTTGTACTCGCTAGTTGCAAAGGAAATTGCAACCGGAAGATTGTTTTACCGAGTTGAAGCTTCATTCCCCATGACTGTTTCGTCGAGATTGAGTGCGACATTTCGCTCCTAAATTGTAGTTATCGCTTATTAATCGCAGACAAAGGCGTTCCAAAGACTGCTTTGCAAACAAAAGAGATACTATCGTTCCAACTAATGTTTCGAGGTCAGGCCATGTGGTCAGGCAACATCAAACTGAATTCTGTGAGCTAATTGAAACTCTACAAGCAGTTTGCGCCAAACTGCGAATGCATTACCGCAATAGCGGGTTGTCCAACAATGCATGGGTGGAAACTCCGACGATTCCCAAGTCAGAAATTATGTATGCACAGTGCACACAGCTGAAGCTTAAATTACTTACAATTTTAATTGTAGTAGGCCGCAAAACATGTGCCAGCCCATCGTCGGACGGGTGGAAAGCCCGCTCCACTGTGTCTTCGCCCCTGCAGGACAGAATCTTCGACTGGGTGTGGGTTCGAGCCCCGACACGGACCGGCTGTTTGGGCTTCACTGGGATAAATCGCGATCGAAGACGCGGCCGTTCAGTGGAAGATAAAGTCAGAGGGTGTAAATGATCGTGCCGAATCTCTGCAGTATACATAACATGATGAAACGCTCTGCTCCCAATTTAGTCCGTGAGCAATGATCATGTGTCATGCGATAGGATGGTAGATAGAGGTCAGAACCCAGAGAGGCCATAGAGGTCAGAGCCCACGCATCAAGCTGCAGTTAGCGAATTCATCGGATTTCAGAGGCCGTACAGATTAATTGTTCCGACTAAACACATAATCAGATAACAAATAACATTTCATAAAAAATAGTCATTCGCGGATTAATCCTTAACCCGCCATTGACTGGGGGGAGGGGGGCGTTTAACGTCCCCCTGATGAATTTTCGCAATAGCTGAAAAAAAAACTAATAGCGCTATCAATGTGAAACTTCGGGTACCCTCTTAAACATCATTTTTACATCTTGTGTGCAAAAATGAAGAAATTTCGACGATTTTTTATCTCTCGAGTTATAGCGAATTTAGTGACGTCACTACACACACGAGTTTTACACCAAAATCAGCTAAACTTTGCCAGGCCGTACAAATGCTACATTTGAAGCAAAATGCAATCGAAAAACGCCAAAAGATAGCAAATTGCAATGGCTACAAACTGGTCATCTCGGATTTTTGAAAAATTTAGGTTTTGACCCCCAATAACTCCAACTTTTTTTTCGTCTCAAATAAAAAAAAATTATCTCTAAAATATTTAAAAAAAAACCGGAAGGTATATCACAGAACCATACATAGGCAACAACCATACCAAATTTCAAACTGATATCTCCATTTCTGACTGACTTACGACATCTAAAGTATGGGTAACTCATGACGTCATATATTGAAATTGTTGCTTTTTTTGCCTTTTATTGACTAGATACAGACAAATAAATGCCACCACTGTATTTCTGCGACAAAACTGGTCTAGAAACATGCCTTTTTGTTTAGATTTAACAATTTAAAATTTTGACCTTCGGTGACCTGAACTTGACCTGAAATTGACATTTACGTCACGTAAATGAAGTCAGGTGGTAAAATGACTATCACTATCGAACTATACGTGGAAAATAACTCATAAAACATGTGTTGCATGACTTTGGTAGATATTTTGAGCATAGTGACCTTTAGTGACCTCACCTTGACCTTGGCCAACAATCTCATTTTAGCTCATGCGGTATATGTATCATACCTTTAGCAGCACTTTGGGTGAAGCTGGTCGCAATTGAAGGCTTTGGATGGAAAGTATGGCCCATAAACTCAAATACGCCTATTTTGACCTTTGACCTGACCGTGACCTGACACTTGACCACACTTTTACATTTTTAGCAAGCTTTAGATTCGTCTCATTGAGAGCTTTCGATCGCCGCCTTGCGCATCTCGATGCGATCATTGGTTTGGAAGATAACCAGGGGGGCGTTTAACGCCCCCCCCCCCCCCCCCCCCCCCCAGTCAATGGCGTTCTGCTGAGACCCCAGTCAATGCCGGGTTAAAGGGATATTGCCACCTCCGGAGAATTTCTAAAAAGCAACTTAAATGAATGGTGGGGATCAACAATCATGTATGCTCAAGCTCAAACTTGCTCATGCAGCACCTAAAGCAGTGTATCGGCAAAGCATTTTGTATTTATTTCTGACTCCAAAACGTTGGTCCCAGCTGTGCTCAGTACTAGATTCATGATGGCCGCTCTCATCCAGTTTGGCTGTGGTATTGGCGCCCGCCCAAGGCCGAAGCGTACGAATTCGCCGAGACTTGACCTTGAAAAGTCTATCTGTGTTATAATGTATAGGTCACATAACTCCTACGGTCCCAAAGTCGAGCCATAGCAATTCTTGCTGTTTTATTATGAAAGAGGCTAAGGTTGTTGAAAATATAATTAACTGCACACGCTTTTTAATTTTAAAGTGCACTGACGGAATGGTGATGTTGAGTTTGCAACATTCAAAAGAAAATAACAGCCTGCAAAGAAGTGATTCTAAATAGTGATGTGGCCACTCCAATTTTACGAATGCTTGGCAAGCATGAGTGGTGCAAATTTATTTTTTGATCTAATGGGGGGAGTTTCGGGAACCAAATTTTGCAGGTGAAATCGGACACCCTTAATCGACCGATACACACAAAAACTCCATATTGGCCTGTGAGGTGGCAATATCCCTTTAGCACGCGCCCTGGAGGGAGGGGGGGGGGGGCGAAATCCACCCACCCCTCCGGTTTTTCGAGGATAGCGCAAACACGGCGGCACGTAGCGCCGCCGTTTTTTGCATACCTGTTTGGAAATTAACTACCCACATTATGTAAAATTATTGACCTCGGGTCATCTCAGGTTAGGTCACCAGACCAGGTCACGTGATGACCCCACCTGCAAAACGCTTGCGGTGGTACCGCAGTCACAGTTTTAGGCCGATTGGTTTCAAACTTGCAGGATTTCATAAGGTCATAGATACATACAATTTGTGTATCTCGGATTTCTGATATCGGTGACCTAAGATCAGGTCAATTTCGTGACCGCCAACACTGTTGTCAATAACTATCGACATAATGCAGATAGAGAAGTGAAAATGGTGCCAATGTGTTTGTCTCGTCGATACACGTCTCTCAATATGTAACATGACCTACTTGGGTCACCACTTGACCTTGACCTGAGGTCAAATTTCTCAGTTGACCTAACCTGGTCAACACGAATATGATTCGAAGTGCCTTGACGAGACAAACACGATGGCGTCAAACGAATTTCTTTATCTTGATTAGGCAAAAAGTTATTTGCAAACAAAACGGTTGTGCCAAAAATAACCTTTATGACATTTGATGACCTCTGGAGCCTAAACTATTGACCTGAGATCAAATCTGAGGACACCTATGGCGATTTCATTTTTCAAGCGCTTTCGATTACTGTTTTCCGTTTGTTCCTAGCTATCATAGTTCCTGAGATATTTGGGTGTGTTCGAAGCGAAGTCCTAAAATTGGAAAATCTAACCTTTGATGACCTCTGAAGACCCAATATTGACCTGACCTAAAAAAGGCCGACATACTTTCGATAGAGCTTGTCTCGAGCTATCTAACGCCGGTTTCCGATTGTCGCTACGTGGCGTGGTTTTCGAGATCATAAGGGGGGGGCGAAATCCGCCCCCCTCTCCAGGGCGTGTAATTATCAGAGGCCCTCCAGGGCGCGTGTAATACTCATCCGATATATTTTTTGAAGGTCTATTGATTCAATGCCATTCTACATAGTTCTGCCACGTTTAGTTCTCAACATAATAGTACAAGTTCGCCTCAACGTTCAAAGGTCTCGCAACGAGATCTTAACTTCCAAAGGGCATGTGAACCATCGATCAAACGTAAATGTTTGATTCAGTTCAATGAACACTCTCAAATGCTGTCTTGTCAGCGGTTCCGACTAATTTCATTTTCTCAATAATACAGGGTTCCCTAAAGGCGGTTGCACACTGCGCCATTCGGCGCGCGGAGTCGGCCATGTCGCTGCGATTTTCCGCGTATCTTCAGTGATTTTCCGCGCCCGCGGCAGCCGAAACGATGGCAGATGCAAGTTAAACGCGCGGAATGTCCGCCGGCGGAATGGCGGAAAAAGCTCGTCAGTACCAGCTATTTCCACGGCTGAACGCCGCGGAACCGCGGACAAGCAAAACGTATATGGTTAACAGTGGCGAATCTATGCAAGGTTGAGGTACACATTTTGCACAGCATGTTCATGCCGCTGTGCAATATGTGATGTGCAAGTTTCTTGGTTCTAAACTTCTATCTTCGTTGAAAAATAATCATCAAGCGTTGCGAGTAGGGAGACAGGCTGTAGGCCGCCGGGGAGGAATCTCGGGACTCCCGAGATTCCTCCGAGTCGGGAGCGGACAGCGCCGAATCCGCCGGAACAAGGACGATGTTCCGCGGTGTCGCCGCGATTTTCCGAGGCGGAATTTCGCAGTGATATCGCGCGCCGAATGGTTCAGTGTGCGGCCGCCTTAACAGTTCTTTGCACTCCAGAGACGATAAAAATGTTCAGATGAAGAGGGTTGATATTCAACTTGTTTGGCCAGCCAGCTTCTCTCCAAAACACCGTTCGATACTAAACAAATGTGTTCGCATTTCATCCGTACATCGATATCATACTTGGACAGCAAATATAGCAAGGATCGAATCACATCCTCGCCTTAATACCTAAGATCATCAAGTATACATATATTATAACACCACGGTGGCGCCAAACTACCATGTTGTCGCGCCATAACATAGCGAACATGGGGTACATCCATTGCTACATTGAGCGCGAAGCATTGGTACACACCACGCTTCGAGGGGTGGCGTCAGGCATGATCTGTCGGTCCGCTCCGTCTGGTCGATACAACTGCGTCAAATGCGGCCACAACGCAGTGCAAACAGGCTCTACACGTCGGCGGTGCTGGCGCGCAAGCGAAAACAGAATCGACAAACTGGCTGCAAAATCACCGAAGTTTGTAGTTCATGCTACGAAAAGTTACTCACATCGGGTGATTACTTGTGGAAAGTTTCCAGGACTGCAGGTGCGACGATTTCGATCGATGGATATCTAATGTGTGAAGTTCTTGTTGCATAAATTGCAAAGTTTCCGAAATTGTACGCAAGTTTTTGAAGTTGTTTTACCCTCAGGTGCCTGCCTATTCATCTGTCCGCCGTCACGCTTTACTGTGACTAGCGTGCTTACTAACTGCGTCTACAGAACGCACAGCGGCTGATACATGCAATGACACAGCCGACGGCACGAGGAACTTGGCGTCCTGCACAACGCCCCGACATGCTTTGGAAGCTAACTTATGAATACAGTCACGCGTAACAGTCAACTAGTGGACGTCCGGAGCCGCTGACACCGTCCGGCATTATGCTATAACTGACACCGATGCTGGTGGCACGGTTATAACTGGCACCGATGCTGGCGGCACGGTAAGTCAACATTACTCCAGTGCCACAGCCTTCAGGTCAATAGCGCACTGTGCACTAGGAGTATGCAGCTCACAGCCAGAGTCACACAATCCAGCATGATTTGTGACCGCCGGCGAGGCGGCGCCGGCTCGAGCCTGTTGCAGCGAGGCGAGTAAGCACTCGAGTCACGCTCTCCCGGCGCCCACCGTGCGATTCTTGTCGACTTGTGACAAATGTAAGACCGGTGTGTCGGTGCCTACCACCACTCCCGGCGAGCCATTCACGTTATGTACGCCATCCGGCGGTAAAAGCTACCGAGAACTGGTGAAACCAACCCCGTCGGATCGGCAGCGGCCACGGATCCCGCCTTCAGACGCGCCGAGTTACGACATCGCCTCGTGACCTCTCCGGGTCACAGAGGCCGGGCCGGGCGGTCGCCGAGCTCTCGGCGCCGGCTGCGGCACTGTGCTGAGACTGCCCGGCTGCCGGCACCGCTATCTGTGTGTGCTGAGGCTGCCAGCGCTACTGGCAACGCCGCCGGCCGGCGCGACTATCAGTGATGTCGTAGTCAAGCGTCAAGCCTGAGCGAGCTTTAAGCCTCAGCCGAGCTTTAAGCGTCAGCGAGCTTTAAGCCTCGGTAGTTTAAGCTTCAGTCGTCCAGAGAACATGGCGCGACCACTGCCCGTTACCGGAAACAAGTGACCCGACTCGGACATGTTCCCGGAGGTGGCGTCTGTACCGGCGCCGGCGGCATCGGCGGCATCGGCGGCGGACAGCCCTCGGAGCTGTCACAGCCAGCGCAGCTGAGGTAATGCGCACAGCTCCGACAACCCGTGAAGCTTTTAACAGCCCGCTGAGCCCCTGGAGCCCCGACAACCCGCGAAGCTGCACCAGCGTCTGGAGCTTTGCCAACTCTCGGAGCCAATACAGCTACCGGATCTGTGACAGCACGTCCAGCTCTGACAGAAAAAGAAGCTCTGTCCGCCCTTCGAGCTTTGCCAGCTCGCTGAGCTCAGTCAGCCGCCGGCCGGCCGACAGTGAGCCGTCACAGAGTAGGATCGTCTCTCATCACCAGATATATATATACTCAGACAGCCGCCGGCCGGCCGGCAGTGAGCCGCCACAGAGTAACATCGTCTCTCATCACCAGATATATATATACTCAGACAGCCGCCGGCCGGCCGGCAGTGAGCCGTCACAGAGTAACATCGTCTCTCATCACCAGATATATGTATATACTCAGACAGCCGCCGGCCGGCCGGCAGAGCCGTCACAGAGTAACATCGTCTCTCATCACCAGATATATATATATATATATATATATATATATATATATATATATATATATATATATATATATATATAAAAATATATATATATATATATATATATATATATATATATATATATATATATATATATATATATATATATATATATATATATATATATATATATATATATATATATATATATATATAAATATATATATATATATATATATATATATATATATATATATATATATATATATATATATATATATATATATATATATATATATATATATATATACTCAGACAGCCGCCGGCCGGCCGGCAGTGAGCCGTCACAGAGTAACATCGTCTCTCATCACCAGATATATATATATATATACTCAGACAGCCGCCGGCCGGCCGGCAGTGAGCCGTCACAGAGTAACATCGTCTCTCATCACCAGATATATATATATATATACTCAGACAGCCGCCGGCCGGCCGGCAGTGAGCCGTCACAGAGTAACATCGTCTCTCATCACCAGATATATATATATATATATATATATATATATATATATATATATATATATATATATATATATATATATATATATATATATATATATATATATATATATATATATATATATATATATATATATATATATATATATATATATATATATATATATATATATATATATATATATATATATATATATATATATATATATATATATATATATATATATATATATATATATATATATATATATATATATATACTCAGACAGCCGCCGGCCGTCCAGCAGTGAGGAGTCACAGAGTAACATCGTCTCTCATCACCAGAGATATATATATATATATATATATATATATATATATATATATATATATATATATATATATATATATATATATATATATATATATATATATATATATATATATATATATATATATATATATATATATATATATATATATATATATATATATATATATATATATATATATATATATATATATATATATATATATATATATATATATATATATATATATATATATATATATATATACATACTCAGACAGCCGCCGGCCGTCCGGCAGTGAGCCGTCACAGAGTAACATCGTCTCTCATCACCAGCTATATATATATACTCAGACAGCCGCCGGCCGGCCGGCAGTGAGCCGTCACAGAGTAACATCGTCTCTCATCACCAGATATATATATATATATATATATATATATATATATATATATATATATATATATATATATATATATATATATATATATATATATATATATATATATATATATATATATATATATATATATATATATATATATATATATATATATATATATATATATATATATATATATATATATATATATATATATATACTCAGACAGCCGCCGGCCGTCCGGCAGTGAGCCGTCACAGAGTAACATCGTCTCTCATCACCAGCTCTCTCTCTCTCTCTATATATATATATATATATATATATATATATATATATATATATATATATATATATATATATATATATATATATATATATATATATATATACTCAGACAGCCGCCGGCCGGCCGGCAGTGAGCCGTCACAGAGTAACATCGTCTCTCATCACCAGATATATGTATATACTCAGACAGCCGCCGGCCGTCCGGCAGTGAGCCGTCACAGAGTAACATCGTCTCTCATCACCAGATATATATATATACTCAGACAGCCGCCGGCCGTCCGGCAGTGAGCCGTCACAGAGTAACATCGTCTCTCATCACCAGATATATATATATACTCAGACAGCCGCCGGCCGGCCGGCAGTGAGCCGTCACAGAGTAACATCGTCTCTCATCACCAGATATATATATACTCAGACAGCCGCCGGCCGGCCGGCAGTGAGCCGTCACAGAGTAACATCGTCTCTCATCACCAGCGTCCGGCTGCGTCCGTCTGCGTCCGTCTGCCTCGGACAGCGTCGGTAAGACGACGCTGATAAGCTTATCACAGCCGCATCCATTGCTCAGACAATGGATACCCGGCAAAAGCTAGATCAGACAATGGATACCCGGCAAAAACCAGATCAGACAATGGATACCCGGCAAAAACCAGATCAGACAATGGATACCCGGCAAAAACCAGATCAGACAATGGATACCCGGCAAAAACCAGATCGAAACGCCAACAGCAGCCATCCAGAGCGGACATCCCGGACAGTCTATAAAACTAATAAAACCAGACGAGAATTTACACATTCGTCAGATTACTCATATGCATATTATTGACATGAAGATTCGTTCGAGTTCCCAGTCTTCGCTCGATTTTGAAGCACATCTAAGGAACTTTTACTCAGAAAAGTCTGTTTAAATTAATCATTAATGCACAAGAAAGAGAACTCTGAAGTTCTTAAGATTGTATCAAATTGTCCGAGAATTGCCCTTGAAACCACCTTGCTTTGGACGTTCTGGATCCACCTATGCAAACCTATGCCAACAGTTACATTGCGGCATCCGCCCGTGGTCACATATTACACAATCGCCGTGTTTGCATGAGCAGCCTACATTTCCTCTGAGAGCACTCTAACGCCCGATACAACAGAATGCGCGCTGCGCAGGGACTCGCCTTCGTAAACGCGTTGATCCGTTTTTACGACGTTGATCCGTTTGTTAAATGCATACCACCCACAATCCACATAATCGGCGGCTGGTGGTGCCTTGGAGCCTTCCGGCGACCACCGTCCGCTGCAGGTCGTCCACTGCCCCCCCCCCCCCCCGCCTACCGCCCACCATTCCCACCCGTCTCTCAGCAGGTGTTGGCGGTGACGGCGGGGGCGGCCCGCCACCTTGGCCCGCGCGGCGTGCCCGGCACGGCAGCCGCGATTCCGGTAATTATTGTCACGCCACCCCGGTGACCTCCACCCTGACCCGGACACTGCCACCGGTCACGGCACCGGCAGCGGAACCGACTGCACACCAGAACACGCCGCAGGCGATGTGCCGAGTCAGGCCACGCTTTGAGGAGAGTGCGATGGGCGACCGCCGGTTGTGAGTAGAGCCAGTTATTTAGGATGACAGAGCTAAACACAGACGGCAGCAAGGGTGGATCTACGGGAACTAACGGTCACAACGGAAATCCGACAAAACTACGCATATCCCTTTTTTAATATACAAAGTTCAAACAACGTTTGCTCAAAAAGTTAGCTTTAAATACGTTTTTAATGCAGAGAATAACTTGATGAGTTTGTTAAACCTTTTCAGACTGTGGCTGGGATTTGCCCTCCAGACCAACCGTTTTAGCCGTCCTGGAGTCGCCAGAGACGAGAGGTTCACAACAACCCTCTACCAAATATATGTACTGCACACAAGACGGCTGACTCGGCCAAGTGAAAAATGAATTATGTATGAGGAAATAACTATTTTCCAGATGTGATCATCAGTTGTGCGCACCGAAAGTAGCGGGGCGGCGGCCGCCATTCTGGAGTTATTTGGCACATGGCGGGTGTTTTGTCGTGGCGGGAGCGGCCTGGCCGGGGGAGTGTTTTGGTGTTTTAGGGCGCCACAGCTCCGGGGTTATGTGCGGCGCGGCCGGGGGAGTGTTTTGGTGTTTTAGGGCGCCACAGCTCCGGGGTTATGGGCGGCGCGGCCGGGGGAGTGTTTTGGTGTTTTAGGGCGCCACGGCTCCGGGGTTATGGGCGGCGCGGCCGGGGGAGTGTTTTGGTGTTTTAGGGTGCCACAGCTCCGGGGTTATGTGCGGCGCGGCCGGGGGAGTGTTTTGGTGTTTTAGGGCGCCACAGCTCCGGGGTTATGGGCGGCGCGGCCGGGGGAGTGTTTTGGTGTTTTAGGGTGTCACAGCTCCGGGGTTATGTGCGGCGCGGCCGGGTCAGGACGATGGCTCTCTGGGGACAACGGACAGGTACGGCGGGCAGGCTGAGATCGATGACTGGCCCGGCTCTCAGGCCAGGGCTGCACGGGGCTAGCTCAGACCAGACGGGCTGCACCACAGACCCACTCCCACTCAGACCAGACGAGCTGCACCACAGACCCACTCAGACCACGGAAGAGCTGCACCACAGACCCACTCAGACCACGGAAGAGCTGGACCACAGACCCACACAGACCACGGAAGAGCAGGACCACAGACCCACTCAGAAGACCCACTCAGACCACGGAAGAGCAGGACCACAGACCCACTCAGACCACGGAAGAGCAGGACCATAGACCCACTCAGATCACGGAAGAGCTGGACCACAGACCCACACAGACCACGGAAGAGCAGGACCACAGACCCACTCAGACCACGGAAGAGCAGGACCACAGACCCACTCAGACCACGGAAGAGCTGTACCACAGACTCACTCAGACCACGGAAGAGCTGCACCACAGACCCACTCAGACCACGGAAGAGCTGTACCACAGACCCACTCAGACCACGGAAGAGCTGCACCACAGACCCACTCAGACCAGACGGGCTGCACCACAGACCCACTCAGACCTCAGAAGAGCTGCACCACAGACCCACTCAGACCACGGAAGACCAGCATCACAGACCCACTCAGACCACGGAAGAGCTGCACCACAGACCCACTCAGACCACGGAAGACCAGCATCACAGACCCACTCAGACCACGGAAGAGCTGCACCACAGACCCACTCAGACCACGGAAGAGCTGCACCACAGACCCACTCAGACCAGACGGGCTGCACCACAGACCCACTCAGACCACGGAAGACTAGCACCACAGACCCACTCAGACCTCAGAAGAGCTGTACCACAGACCCACTCAGGCCGGGGCACCGCAGACCCATTCAGGCCACATACAAGCAGCACCAGACCAACACAGAGCACAGAAGAGCTGCACTCGGAGCCGACGGGACCGACGGGCCCGCCGCGCCGGCCGGCCGGCCGGACGGACGACGCCTTAGGGTGTGTAATGACATAATGGGGTAACGCCGGCGCCAGCGGCACGGCGGCAGACGGCGACAGACAGCCGCGGAGACGTCCCATTGTTCAGTCGGAGACAGCGCCTTTGTTCATTGACTAGACATCGGTTGCTAAGGGACTGTTGCCGTTTCCAGCGGCTACAGGAGATCGACTGGAGCCCGGTGTACCACAGTGCCGACCCAGCTGAGCAGTGGGAGTACTTCCTGAGCGTCACACGCCCCGTACTGGACGAGGCGGCACCTCTGAAGCGGACTAGAGTACGGAACCCACAGCTCCGCCCGTGCCCGAGGCCACCAAACAGCTGATGGCAGAGCGGAGAGTGGCACTACGGAGCGACGACCGTGACCTCTACCGGCAGCTGAACCGGCGCGTGCAGGCTGCGATACGTGGTGACACCCGCGACGCTGTTCAGCGGCACATCCGTGAGCGCGGACCGGCGTCTCTGTGGAGGGGGGTGCAGCCAGTGGTAGCATCAAAAAAGGCGGCCAAACCACCTGTCACTGCCGAGCAAGTAGACGTCGATGCGCTCAATAGGTACTTTGTTGAGATCGGAGTGAAGACGTCGCGCACTGTTGACAGATCTGGACCTGAGCTACATGTTCGTTTGCCTCGAGTGTCGACGGGCTCGTTTGTGGTTGCACCTGTCACGCCTGAATACTTTGTCGTTGGTAGAATGAATGATTCTTCAGCTTGCGGCGCTGATGGTTTGTGCATTCGCTTCATCAAAAAGTGCCTGTTCTCGCTTTACCATGTTCTAACTCACATTGTGAACTCCAGTCTCACATCGCACACTGTTCCGGAGTCCTGGAAACTCACTCTTGTTCACCCTATTCCAAAGGCGGCCAAATCTGATGACTTTAGCCGGTATAGACCGATATCGATTCTTTCAACCATAGAGCAAATCACGGAGCGAGTTGTTTCTGAACAGCTGTATTCTTACTATTCTACTCGCCACTTGTTTTCCCCTAATCAGCATGGCAAAAGAAGCAATGGGAATATGACAACCATTCGACGGACACCGCGCTGCTCACCCTCACCGATCATGTTTTTCGTTCTATGGACCGGCGTGAAGTTACTCTTCTGTGTCTATTAGACTGTTCGCGCTGCTTCGATTGCATCCCGCACGACTCGCTGTTGCGTAAGCTGGAACTATATGGAGTGGACACGCGCTGGTTCCAAAGCTACCTGACTGACCATTACCAGCGAGTGCAGGTTCAGTCCACCGGAACTTCTCGCGACCGCACGCTCTCTCGACCACTTCTGAACCCTATCGGCACCTATCAAGGTTCCGCTCTCGGGCCTCTTCTTCACAACGTATACGCCAACGATCTGCCGCTGTACGCAGACGACTCCACTGGCATCATCGCCTACGCGGATGACGTCCAGCTATACGTCACAGGCCCACCAAGAGATCTCTGTCAACTTATTCGATCACTGGAAAACAACCTGTCTGCTGTCTCCAACTGGTATAGCAAAAACGGTCTTAAAATAAACGCAGTAAAAACACAGTTCATCGTGCTCGGCACTCGTGAAATGACTCGGCGCATTCCTCCGATCAGTATTGCCTTCTCCGGCTCGACCATCACCTGCTCGGACACCGTCAAAAACCTTGGGGTGTGGTTTGATAGTGACATGACGTTCGCCACGCATACAAACGACGTAATACGGCGGTGTACCGGTACTCTGTGTGGGCTGAGCCAACGCAGATACAGTCTCCCACAGTCAGTGATGGCTACACTGGTACAAGGCTTGGTGTTCTCTGTTATCCGCTACTGTCTGTCTGTGTATGGCGCTAGCAATGTCACACAGCGTAAACGGCTTCAGAAGTTAGGTTCGCCGCGCGGGTGGTCTCTGGCCGAAGGAAGTATGACCATGTGAGCGACGTAATTGATGAGGGCGGCTGGCTCCATGCTGACAACATGTACAATTGCCATCGCCTCGTGTTGATTAGCAAAATGTTAGCTACCTCTGAGCCGCCAGACCTTGCTGCTAGTTTGACCATCAGGCGGAGTGTACACGGGAGAGACACCCGAAACAGTGATATGCTGGTGACCCCGACCATCAGGTCGTCAGAGTCTGGGAGGCGCCGCTTTTTGTACTCGGCGGTGTCTGACTATGCTGCTGAGTTGCCGCCAGCACTGCTCAGAGCACTGCGTGGTCGGAGTCACGCCGCTTTCAAACCCGCCCTCAGAAGCTATCTCCTGCAGCGACAACGTCAGCCCTAGCAGGCACTTCAGTGCAAAGTTTCCACTGTGATGCAGTGTGTGTGTGTGTTTGTGTGTTCTGTATCATGTATGGCATGTATGTGTGTTGTCCCACTACCCAAGTCCAGCAAATGTTTTACTCGAGCATGTAATAGCCGTATGTTTAACGGATATGCCTCACGACGTGAAATAAATAAATACATAAATCAATCAATACATTTCCAGACACGTTCGAAGTTTGAAAGGCGTCTTTGTGAATGGAAGCATGAAGCATCAAGAAGACAGGTAACAGGGCACACACAAGGGATCCGAAATAAAACAAAAACATTCGAGAAAATATAAAAAGGAACACAAATCAAAAGATCTCAATACAGTGGCCAAAAAATATTCGGGATCCCTGGAATTCTTCGAACAGATTTCGACAAGGATTGACGATCCCTAAGATCATTCGAAAAATCCAGGGTCCCAAGAATCTTTACAAAACAATACATTCTTAAAAATCATTCGCCCATTGCGTTCCAACTACATCAGATCCCTATAAAGAATCAAGAAACCCAAAAGCCCCGAGGCTCTCAGCTCTCAGGTCCGATCACAGAACAAAACAAACCCTAGAACATTAGCGAGCAATTGAGCTGTCACGCACCAACACGCTTAGGCTTATAAATAATGCGCCTAGGCAGCAGCACTAACATTAATTCCTTTTAATTTAATCGACTAATTTCCAATGCCAATAATAAGCATTGATTCTAACAGAAATATGTATTATCATGATTACATGCACTTCGCTCTTTTCATTTATGTTTAACGTCCCACATAATTTACCGTTGGCAAGAAGACCAACGGACCATTTATGTTCATAGCAGTCCTGTGTCCGGCCTCTGGACGCCCTCAGCCATAGAACAATACCACCTATGTGGACACAGACAAACAAATACGAGCCACGTCCGTTCTGGCAACGATTGGCCGGCCGCGCCGTGTGGCGTTGACTGGATGGACGTGGGCGACTGGGTGTAGGGATGTGAGGTACTGAGTGTTGACGTGGGTGAGGGGTGTGTGTGTGTGTGTGTGTGTTGGTGTGTGGGTGTGTGGGTGTGGGTGTGGGTGTGTTGCGGATATGGCGTGTGTGTGATACTGCGTAGGGGTGTCCATGTCTGGCGATGACTCCTCCTGGAAAAGCCGACGGACACCGGTCGTGACTGACAGCGCCGCCCCCAAACACAAATACAGCCGACTGGAGCCACTCACCGGTCACCCCTCCCCTCTCCTCCCCCACCGGTCAATACGGGCACCAACTGCAGCCGCAAAACACAGTGAACACAGTGCCGGCCGAGACAGCGCCGGGCCCCAATTCGGCGGGTCCGGAGCCGACCAGGGCTGAATAGCTGGAGTCCGGCCAGTGCGGCCACATCCCACCGTGGTTCAGTGGTGCATCACTGGAACACCAGTCGCATTGTTTCTAGTCGGCTTTTGTCTCAGAAATGCAAAGACAGTTGACATTCGTCATAACATAACTGACAAAAGAAAAAGCAGATGGCAACGCGAAATAAACAAAGCTTATTCGACGGCTTAAAAGAATAAAGAATGTTTAAAAATGAAATATATCTATTGTAAACATGGGTGAGTAGGAGATTCTAGATCCGGCGTTCGGAAGAGCGCATTTTTGGCCGAGACACCCGGCGCCGGTCACAAGCGGCCCGGCGGTGTCGCCGCTCCACGTCAGGCACTCCATCATGTGCCCACAAAGCGACCATCACCCGCAGATGTCCGCAGCCCAACGTCGGAGTTCCCGCAGATGTCCGCAGCCCAACGTCGGAGATCCCGCAGATGTCCGTAGCCCAACGTCTGAGATCCCGCAGATGTCCGCAGCCCAACGTCGGAGATCCCGCAGATGTCCGCAGCCCAACGTCTGAGATCCCGCAGATGTCCGCAGCCCAACGTCGGAGATCCCGCAGATGTCCGCAGCCCAACGTCTGAGATCCCGCAGATGTCCGCAGCCAAACGTCGGAGATCCCGCAGATGTCCGCAGCCAAACGTCGGAGATCCCTCAGATGTCCGCAGCCCAACGTCGGAGATCCCGCAGATATCCGCAGTCCAACGTCGGAGATCCCGCAGATGTCCGCAGCCCAACGTCGGAGATCCCGCAGATGTCCGCAGCCCAACGTCGGAGATCCCGCAGATGTCCGCAGCCAAACGTCTGAGATCCCGCAGATGTCCGCAGCCCAACGTCGGAGATCCCGCGTCACACGGCCGCCACCTCGCCAGCTCTCACCGTTCGTCTATCCACCAGCGTCGGACTGGGCGTGGCATCGATTACGGCGAGGTGTGGGGAGAACACTCACTACTACCCTGAGAACTCACACCCCGCCCCCACCAGGGCGGGGTGTGTGGAGTGTCCACTGTTCATGGTGGGGGCTCGGCCAGGGCGGGTGTGTGGAGTGTCCACTGTTCATGGTGGGGGCTCGGCCAGGGCGGGTGTGTGGAGTGTCCACTGTTCATGGTGGGGCTCGGCCAGGGCGGTGTGTGTGGAGTGTTCACTGTTCATGCTCGGGCCCCCACCAGGGCGGGGTGTGTGGAGTGTTCACTGTTCATGCTCGGGCCCCCACCAGGGCGGGGTGTGTGGAGTGTTCACTGTTCATGCTCGGACCCCCACCAGGGCGGGGTGTGTGGAGTGTTCACTGTTCATGCTCGGGCCCCCACCAGGGCGGGGTGTGTGGAGTGTTCACTGTTCATGCTCGGGCCCCCACCAGGGCGGGGTGTGTGGAATGTTCACTGTTCATGCTCGGGCCCCCACCAGGGCGGGGTGTGTGGAGTGTTCACTGTTCAGGGTGGGGGCTCGGCCAGAGCGGGTGTGGGGAGCGCTCAGGGTGGGGGGCCCGGCCAGGGCGGGGTGTGGGGAGTGCTCAGGGTGGGGAGTGTGGAGTGTTCAGGGTGGGGACCCGGCCAGGGCGGGGTGTGGGGAGTGCTCAGGGTGGGGAGTGTGGAGTGTTGAGGGTGGGGACCCGGCCAGGGCGGGGTGTGGGGAGTGCTCAGGGTGGGGAGTGTGGAGTGTTCAGGGTGGGGACCGGCCAGGGTGGGGTGTGGGGAGTGCTCAGGGTGGGGAGTGTGGAGTGTTCAGGGTGGGGATCCGGCCAGGGCGGGGTGTGGAGTGTTCAGGGTGGGGACCCGGCCAGGGTGGGGTGTGGGGAGTGTTTAGGGTGGGGAGTGTGGAGTGTTCAGGGTGGGGATCCGGCCAGGGCGGGGTGTGGAGTGTTCAGGGATGGGACCCGGCCAGGGCGGGGTGTGAAGAGACAGGTAATGAGGCCCAGCATAGCCAGCCATACCACAATGGCGCGTGGATGGAGCCCCCGGGAGCGAACCGGACAGCGAATGGCCAATGGAACCGGGTACAGAATGGCCCAGGCAAATGATACGGACGGTACAGGTCCGGTTTGCTCGTTTAGCCCGGTGATTTCAATGACACCAGGGATTCCAGATCGGATGAGCCGTATTTACGGATACAGGAGACTGTGCCCAGGGCAGACCCGTTGACCAAAGAAGGATGCGGGCATTGGGGGACTTTAACATGACGTGGAGTGGAGATTTTTCCGACATTACATGGCATCTAAGACATGCTGTCACATTTTCCACGTTGATTGTCAATTTCGATGATGGAGAAGTCGTGTACAGTCTCTCTTCCAAGTACTATGCACTGCACATACAGTCTTTCTTGGATCTCTTGACCGTGCAGATAGATACTTTCAAGAGAGACTGTACATTCAGTCATACGAAGTGGTAAATGGCTTCAGGTTCTCAAGTGTTTTGTTTTATACATTATTTTTCAAACGTTACTCGATGGAGTTACACAGTTCGGTTTAGAATAAAAAAAAGTAAACACCTGCGCCACGCAATCAAGATCGGTGAGTCCGAACTACCTGGCTGGCTGACTGGTCGGACTAAATCAATATCTGATGCAATGCTTACAAACATGCCAATATGACATGTCATCACATTCGTTATGCTGGTTTGTGGCAAGCGCAGCACTGTAACGACATTTCAGTTGCGCACCGCACAACCTACAAAGAGCAGTCTGCTTTGCGTGGAATATTCAAATAGTCGTCGCGATTCCCTCCCTGGCACCGTCAAATCACTAATGCAGTACCTATGTAGCCTGCCACTTGTCCCCGCATGATCGTTCCAGCCTTACTGGCCCACCACAAACCATACACACCACACCATGTCCAACGAAGCGTGGCATCTTGCTGATGACAAGCTACTTGTAATCGGCTTTGCCTGCCAGGCCGCGGTCATGCGCCGGCGTACCGGTCATGTCTTATGCACGCCCCGCTCAGCGTCGGTCAATGTAAGCCCATCGACCCTGCTGTGACGTCACCACGACACGCCGCCAAGACAGACACGCACGCCATCAGGATTGACGGTCATTCAGGATTGACGGTGTATCGTGTGTGGCTCATCAACTCGCCGGCCAATGTACTGCCGTCGCCCGGCGCCCGGCGTGGCAAACGCGGCACGCTTGCTCGCCGCTCGCCTCCCGCTAGGCATGGTCGTCAGAATTGATTTCCGATTTTGAAAATTGCGACGGTGGATCGGTATGTAGTAAACAATTCTGAACAACTTTTCATTTCCGGTTTTTCGAGCAAATGAATTCCGGACTACCTTAAATCCACTTTTTGACAACATGTTCGGTTCTTAGGACACTCGGCTGCCGTTCAACGGACCAGCAAGCGACGATGATCATCGACTCCCTAGTTACAGGTAAATCGCTGTAACTAGGGGTGATCTATAAAATGCACTTTTCCGAAACTAAACAAAAAAACACTCAGAACCTGTTCCATGGACCTTACCCGCGCCGTGCCGGTGCTCGGCGCCACCTTCGCCGTGCCGGGGGAGGTGTTAAGACCCCCTCTAACTCGAAAATTAAAAGGGCTAGAAAGACGCAGAACAAGGCGTTCGAAAGCTCTCGACAAACACATTCGAAAGTACTTCAGATATTTTTCCTAAAGCCAATATTGAGGTCACCAGAGGTCATCAAATGTCAAATTTTCCAGTTTTAGGACTTCGCTCCAGAAACCCCCAGATATCACAGGAACTATGATAGTTAGGAACAAACGGAAAAGAGCAATGGAAAGCTCTCGACATACAATCGGAGGTGTAATCAGATTTGAGCTCAGGGCAATAGTTAAGGCTCCAGAGCTCATCAAATGTCAAAAAGGCTATTTTTTTACAAAACAGTTTTTGCACGCATAGCTTTTTACCTAATAACCAGTAAGGCGCCGTGCCGTAGTTGGCGATGAACGAGCGAGCGCGAAGAGAATGTATGGGCAATTTCAAATCGATCGAGCAAGTAGTTTCTCAGATACAAAAAAAAGGTGCGCACGTGCGCACGTGCAGAGGCACCCACCTTTGACTTGTGTGAAAGTGGGGGCTTAGAGGTCTGCTCTCAAACAGGGTAGGTTAGATGGGGCTGCTAAGCAAAGAAGTCCGCTTGTCAATCGGACGTACGGTTGCAGAGATATGAGCTTCTCAAAAGCGTCGCCACGGGCCGGGCCGCTCATTATCCGATGTTTTCCCATACACCACGGAAGGACGAGCAAGTGCTTCGCGCTCTTTCGTAACGATAAGGCAATAATTTTGATGCCATCATGTTTGTCTCGTCAAGGCGCTTCGACTCATATTAGTGTTGACCAGGTTGGGTCAACACTAGCATTCCGCTATATCTGGCAGCCAAGGTTAGGCTGATTTTTGTTATGCTATTTTATGCTTATTTGTCGTCAGTTACCCAATTGTTGTCTATGTGCTCCGTATCATGGCTTAATCCTCGCCCTGGTGGTGGTGGTGGTGGTGGTGGTGGTGGTGGTGGTGGTGGTGGTGGTGGTGTTAGTTTTTTTTTCGAAATAGCGGGAAAACGGCGGCGCGCAGCGCCGCCAAATTTGGTACAGTTATTCGGGCATCAATTTCTCACATTGTGCAAATTTTTTTGACAACAGGCCATCTGAGGTCAGGTCACCAGGTCACGTCAAGTGACCTTACCTTAAAAAATGTTTGTGGTCATGCCAAAGCCAGTCTTTGTCTGAGAGATTTACAACTTGCAGGATTTGATAAGGTCATAAGTACCTGCAATTCGTATATCTCGAATTGTTGTATCGGTGACCTAAGGTCAGGTTAATTTCGTGACCTCCCATGGAAAAATCAACAAATGCTTCCTATTCAGAGAATATGCATTGGATCTGGCCAATTATTTCAGAATCGTGCTATTTTAGCTCATTATTGGTGACCCAGGTGTAATTGTTGCTCAGTGACCTCTGCAAGATCAGCTGAGGTCATCTGAGGTCACCAGCACTTTTTTGCCAATAACTTTTGATAGAATAAAGATAGACGCACGAATGACACCACTATGTTTGTCTCAAGTCACGTCGTCCCATATGCAACATGACCTACCTGGGTCACCAAATGACCTTGACCTGAGGTCAAATTTTGAAGTTGAACTAACTAGGTCACAATTGTTATGTTTCGAAGCGACGTGACGAGACAATCACGATGGTGTTAACAGGATTGTTCTACGTTTAGCCAATAACAAGTTATTGACGAACAACTGTTTTGGGAAATGCCCTCGTGACCTTTGGTGACCTCTGGAACACAAACTATTGACCTGAGCTGAAATTGGGGAGGACAGCAGATGCGATTGCATTTGTCAAGAGCTTTCGATTGCTTTTTCCGTTTGTTCCTAGCTATCATAGTTCCGGAGATATTTGGGGGTGTTCGAAGCGAAGTCCTAAAACTGGAAAATCTGACCTTTGATGACCTTCGGTGACCTTAATATTGACCTGAGCTAAATAATACCCAAAGTAACTTCGCATGTTCTTGACAAGAGCTTTCTAATGCATTTTTGCGCGTCTGCCTAGCCCTTTTGGCTTTCGAGTTAGAGGGGGTGTCATTTTGACCCCCCCCCTACTTTTGGGGGTGAAGTTGTTTCAGATTCAGAGGCTCACCGGGGCGCGGTTTAATTAAATGTGTCACCTAATACCCCAAAAATAAGCATGCAACAACATAACAAAAACCAACATAACCTTGGTGGCCAGGAATGCTGTTGGAGCCAGCTAGATGATTACCTCATTCTGATTCTGATTCTTAAAGCCGAGATCAGAGATTGAGATGAAAATACAATGTTTAAACATTTTACATTTCACAGCCATGGTCCTACATCTCAAGGTTACTTTACTTATAAGGTTTACCCACGAGGGAGAAACGACTCCCGGGGTGACGTCACAGCATTTGGCATAAATATTTTGCAATATGGTAGCAAATAAACAAAGTCGTTTATGGCGCCGGCGATTCATTCAATGTTAATATTGTACTGTTATGTAATGTTAATAGTTTGGTTAATATAAGTCATAATGCGCTGCAGGCACGATTATATAGTATTGCACGGTTGGATTGAGACTAACACAAACAGGACAAGCAGTTTAATTTTACATTGAATCGTCCGAGTCGAAAGTCGTTAGTGGTTGCCTAGCAACCACGTTGTTTACCACACAGTCGTTGCTCTCCGATTATCAGCGTTCTTTTTGTGACATAAGCAGTGATTCTAGTTGAACAGCGTGAATATTAGAGCTTTATGTGCTTGGTAATATTTATATTCATATTTGAGATATTTATATTTAAAAACTGGCATTAATGTTTGAATATTAGTTGGAAATGGCAGCATGGGAAGGCCACAATGGAGGCGAGTGCACTTTAAGTTAAGATTTAAGCGAAGATGAGCACGGAAGGCGAATCAGATTCCTCAGCCGAGGTAGGAGGATATGATCGAAATGATCCAACACAAGGTGAGTGGACAATTGCAAGTAAAATAAACAAGCAGGCCAATTTAGAGCATCAATCAGTCTGAAATGATTTACACCCGGGAACATGGGAAAGTTGGATGACGTCATTATGACGTAGTCCTGGGAGTTTCCAGGTATTCGTGGACGGGGGCTGCTACATCTAGGTAAATACAAACACTACCTAAAAATCACCCTATGACAACATTGAAAACAACTTGAAAAGGCGACTTTATCGACCTTATCAGAGGACAAAGATTGAGATGGTGGTAGCAATGTGGCAGCCTGTGTGGGCTGTGTGGTAACGTTTAATATTTTCCAAACATTCTTCTTCCAAGATGGGAAAAAAATCGTATTTTATCCAACCACCTAATTTTCATGCTAAGTGACGTCATTTGACAACGTTAACGAAATATTGCAAAAATGAATAACGTTAATAGCTTCAGATAACGTCACTTAGCATGAAAATTAGGCATTGGGATACATGTGGGAGATTCTAAAGTGTGGGGAATTACAGGAATTGGGGGATATGTAATGTGGGGCATGTGATTTAAAGTAAAACTTCGAAACGTTTAATTTTACCAATATGTTTTGTTCTTCATAGATGGTCGTACCAAGAATGCATTTTTATGTTGGGATTATATTTGCGTTTCTGTATTCTTGTAAAATAAAAACTAAGGGCTTGCAAAAAAGGTATCACAAAAAGTTGCCCGGGACCTGCCGAGCTGCCCCATACGATTATCCACCCATAATTGGGAATGCCTGTCGGTCGTGCATGGAAGGATTCAGCTTGATCTCACCAGTAGTGTACGACGTACGTGCAGTAGTAACACGGACATTGCCGTTTCCAATGTCCGTGTTACCTACTGTGTAGCTGTCGGCCATGAGCTGTCGCCGCCCGAACATGTTGCCGAAAAATGGATTTAAGGAAGTCGGGAATTAATCAAATAAAAAACCGAAGATAGAAAAGTTGTTCAGAATTGCTTACTACATCCGCCCTTGCAATTTTCGAAATCCGAAATTGTTAATTTCCACCCTGCTGACGACCATGCCTACTGCCCGCCTGACAGTGCCGGCCTACCGGCAGGCCGGGCGGACTCGGCGGACAATACGCGTGGAGCGGGCTAACCCAGGCAGGTAAACATGAGTGCAGCACCTCCCTCCCAGGAGCGGGGCAGGTCGCAGCTAATCACGGTCGGCACGCAGCAGCACGCGGTTCGATCATGGCCGATAACGGTGGCATCATCAGCATAGTGGCGGGCAGCGGTCACCGGACCACGGTCACCGGACCACGGTCACCGGACCACGGTCACCGGACCACGGTCACCGGACCACGGTCACCGGTCACCGGACCACGGTCACCGGTCACCGGACCACGGTCACCGGACCACGGTCACCGGACCACGGTCACCGGACCACGGTCACCGGACCACGGTCACCGGACCACGGTCACCGGACGACGCTCACCGGACCACGGTCACCGGGCCACATTCACCGGACCACATTCACCGGACCACGGTCACCGGACCACGGTCACCGGACTACGGTCACCGGACCACGGTCACCGGACTACGGTCACCGGACCACGGTCACCGGACCACGGTCACCGGACCACGGTCACCGGACCACGGTCACCGGACGACCGTCACCGGACCACGGTCACCGGACCACGGTCACCGGACCACGGTCACCGGACCACGGTCACCGGACGACGGTCAACAGGACGACGGTCAACAGGACGACGGTCACCGGACTACGGTCACCGGACTACGGTTACCGGGCCATGGTCACCGGGCCATGGTCACCGGACCATGGTCACCGGACCACGGTCACCGGACCACGGTCACCGGACCACGGTCACCGGACCACGGTCACCGGACCACGGTCACCGCACCACGGTCACCGGACGACGGTCACCGGGCCACGGTCACCGGACCACGGTCACCGGGCCGGAGCGACGTCTCGGGTGTTTCCGAGCATTGAATAGGTCAGTCATCCCCAAATAAGGGTAATTACTCCGCTTGGGGTAACGAAACCTTCAGGCGGGACAAGCGGCGATTGAGCAGCAAAGGTAAAGCTGATTCGTTCGATGATGGCGCAAATTGTATATACATTTAACCCAGATTCTGTTTCACTGTCATAACATTATCGCAAATAGCATAAAAAACAACTAATGTTAAATGCTCAGCTTTATATTATGGTTTGCGTGTTGCTAAACGCTTGGGGTCACTGTTTAGGCGACAGCACACACTTGTTCTTATATTCCTGTCCCTAGATGGCACTAGTAGTAGACGCCTGAAGTTATGCTGTACCGCATAGCTTGAAGCCGAGACCTGCCGTCTGCGTAATGAGGGAGGGGGATAATGAGCCATTCTGGTCATCAAAAGGGGGGTAACCATGACCTTGTCGCAGATAACCACTGGTTTAGGTACAGCGGGCCGGTACAGCGCGGAAGACAGGATGGATATAGAGATCATACTGGTGTTATCATGAACTGGAGAGGGTCAGTGCTGGTGGTCTCGGTGCGGGCAAAGTCACACAACGGGGATTGAGGACGGGAGCTACCCGGCCTGTCCAGTCGGCCGCTGCCGCGGACATGCCATGGCAGAGGACGTAGCACCTGACTGTCCGGGACGGGACAGGGGACGTAACACCTGACTGGCCGGGACGGGACAGGGGACGTAACACCTGACTGTCCGGGACGGGACAGGGGACGTAACACCTGACTGTCCGGGACGGGACAGGGGACGTAACACCTGACTGTCCGGGACGGGACAGGAGACGTAACACCTGACTGGCCGGAACGGGACAGGGGACGTAACACCTGACTGGCCGGGACGGGACAGGGGACGTAACACCTGACTGTCCGGGACGGGACAGGGGACGTAACACCTGACTGTCCGGGACGGGACAGGGGACGTAACACCTGACTGTCCGGGACGGGACAGGGGACGTAACACCTGACTGTCCGGGACGGGACAGGGGACGTAACACCTGACTGGCCAGGACGGGACAGGGGACGTAACACCCGACTGGCCGGGACGAGACAGGGGACGCAACACCCGACTGGCCGGGACGAGACAGGGGACGTAACACCTGACTGGCCGGGACGGGACAGGGGACGTAACACCTGACTGGCCGGGACGGGACAGGGGACGTAACACCTGACTGTCCGGGACGAGACAGGGGACGTAACACCTGACTGGCCGGGACGAGACAGGGGACGTAACACCTGACTGGCCGGGACGGGACAGGGGACGTAACACCTGACTGTCCGGGACGGGACAGGGGACGTAACACCTGACTGGCCGGGACGGGACAGGGGACGTAACACCTGACTGTCCGGGACGAGACAGGGGACGTAACACCTGACTGGCCGGGACGGGACAGGGGACGTAACACCTGACTGTCCGGGACGGGACAGGGGACGTAACACCCGACTGGCCGGGACGGGACAGGGGACGTAACACCTGACTGGCCGGGACGGGACAGGGGACGTAACACCTGACTGGCCGGGACGGGACAGGGGACGTAACACCTGACTGGCCGGGACGGGACAGGGGACGTAACACCTGACTGTCCGGGACGGGACAGGGGACGTAACACCTGACTGTCCGGGACGGGACAGGGGACGTAACACCTGACTGGCCGGGACGAGACAGGGGACGTAACACCTGACTGGCCGGGACGGGACAGGAGACGTAACACCTGACTGGCCGGAACGGGACAGGGGACGTAACACCTGACTGGCCGGGACGAGACAGGGGACGTAACACCTGACTGGCCGGAACGGGACAGGGGACGTAACACCTGACTGGCCGGGACGAGACAGGGGACGTAACACCTGACTGGCCGGAACGGGACAGGGGACGTAACACCTGACTGGCCGGGACGAGACAGGGGACGTAACACCTGACTGGCCGGGACGGGACAGGGGACGTAACACCTGACTGGCCGGGACGGGACAGGGGACGTAACACCTGACTGGCCGGGACGGGACAGGGGACGTAACACCTGACTGTCCGGGACGGGACAGGGGACGTAACACCTGACTGTCCGGGACGGGACAGGGGACGTAACACCTGACTGGCCGGAACGGGACAAGGGACGTAACACCTGACTGGCCGGGACGGGAGCATACTCAGACCCGGCCGTCACCGCATCGGACATAGCCTGGCCAGGCACGCTAAAACCAGGCAGGCCGGGACGGGAGCAGATTCGCAGCCAACCGGCGCAGCATCAGACACAGACGACTCGGCACGCCATACCAGACCGAGAGGGACAGAGCGAGACGCAGACACGGAGAGGAAGTAACTTAGTCTGAAAGTTGAGCTTATGTTGACCGTAAACCGTGAAGGTAAACCGTAACCCAAAGTTATTTTTGTCACCCAGTTCTTGGCAGAACAGGACGATTTGGAAAAACAACATCAGCACGCGTATAACATTAAGCGTATAAGCCATATTTCAACAACAAACACGAATTCCCTCTCATCCTCATCTAAGAGTATTTCATCTTCAAAAACATCAATTACCACAACCCACAAACACATACATAACATCATTGTTATGCCGCTGACCGCCGAAGCAGCAAACCCAGGGGTGACAAACATCTTGCCTGTCCGGCCACCGTCCCTTGGCCATCTCCGCCCTATGTCTGGCGCATCTGACAGAGCCTGGCGCACACTTCCCGCAGCCCAATCCTATTACTGGGAGTGCGGCTGGGAGTGCGGCTGGGCGGCGGGAGCGGCGGGGGCGGCGGGGGCGGCTGGGCGGCGGGGGCGGCGGCTGGGCGGCGGGGGCGGCGGCGGACGCTGTTCGACACTGGTCCCCCGTCCGACAGCCCGTCACCGCGCGTAAGCCAATTGCAATTACTGTCACGGCCCGGCGTCTGGCAGACAACGGCAGACGACAGACGACAGACGACAGACGACAGACGGCAGACGGCAGACGGCAGACGACAGACGTCCGCCATGCTGGCAGCGTCTCGGCCACATCTGACGCGTTCCCGGGTCTGGTAACTGTCGCCAGGCGACATACTGTCCGCGTCGCCCGTCCCTGCTCTACCTTTGCCTCTCTTCGCCTATGTCCAAGTCCTCTCTTCTGCCCGTGTCCCTGCTCTCCATCCGTCTACGTCTCTCGACTCCCTCCTGTCCGTCTACGTCTCTGCCCTCCCTCTGACTCCCCGTTCTCCCTCCATCTCAGCCTCAGCACTTGGTTCTCCTCGGGTCCCTCCCGTCTGCCTACACTCTGCTCCGCCTCCCTCAGTGTTTGGCTCGCCCTCTCCCCTGGGACGCGGTGTGCGAGCGTCGCTGTAGAACGGAGCAGCGCTCCCTGCGGGCGGCCCGGGCCGAAGTGCCGCACAGCGATGAGATATGACGCCCGGACGACACCGAAACCGCTGGTGCGGAGCGGTGGGTGTCGCCGCCGCCTACCGCCGGCGTCTGAGCTGACGCGGCGGGCGGGGTTTCGTTATTCGGTGTGGAGTTACGACTCCGGATACCGCCGGCGTCTGAGCTGACGCGGCGGCGGGCGGGGTTTCGTTATTCGGTGTGGAGTTACGACTCCGGATACCGCAGGCAAGTACCCAATGCCACCGGCAGCTACTGGCCCGGATCAGAGTGTTGATCGAGGCAGACAGGTTCAGTACACGGGCTGAGTGGGTGGTGTGGCCGTTTCAGACAGGTTCAGTACACGGGCTGAGCGAGGGGGGGGGGGGTGGCGGCCTTCAGACAGGTTCAGTACACGGGCTGAGCAAGGGGGAGGCGTCCGCTTCAGACAGGTTCAGTACACGGGCTGAGTGGGGGGGGGGGGGGGGGGTGGCGGCCTTCAGACAGGTTCAGTACACGGGCTGAGCGAGGGGGAGGCGGCCGCTTCAGACAGGTTCAGTACACGGGCTGAGTGGGGGGGGGGGGGGGGGCGGCCTTCAGACAGGTTCAGTACACGGGCTGAGCGAGGGGGAGGCGGCCGCTTCAGACAGGTTCAGTACACGGGCTGAGCGGGGGGCGAGGGGAGGGGTGGCGGCCTTCAGACAGGTTCAGTACACGGGCTGAGCGAGGGGGGGGGGGGGGGGGGGGGGGGGGTGGCGGCCTTCAGACAGGTTCAGTACACGGGCTGAGCGAGGGGGAGGCGGCCGCTTCAGACAGGTTCAGTACACGGGCTGAGCGGGGGCGGGGGGAGGGGTGGCGGCCTTCAGACAGGTTCAGTACACGGGCTGAGCGAGGGGGAGGCGGCCGCTTCAGACAGGTTCAGTACACGGGCTGAGCGGGGGGCGGGGGGGGGGGGGGGGTGGCGGCCTTCAGACAGGTTCAGTACACAGGCTGAGCGAGGGGGGTGGCGGCCTTCAGACAGATTCAGTACACGGGCTGAGCGGGGGAGGGGGGAGGCGGCCGCTTCAGACAGGTTCAGTACACGGGCTGAGCGGGGAGGGGGGGTGGCGGCCTTCAGACAGGTTCAGTACATGGGCTGAGCGAGGGGGTGGCGGCCGCTTCAGACAGGTTCAGTACACGGGCTGAGCGAGGGGGGAGGCGGCCGCTTCAGACAAGTTCAGTACACGGGCTGAGCGGGGAGGGGGGGGGGGCGGCCTTCAGACAGGTTCAGTACACGGGCTGAGCGAGGGGGGAGGCGGCCGCTTCAGACAAGTTCAGTACACGGGCTGAGCGGGGAGGGGGGGGGGGGGGGTGGCGGCCTTCAGACAGGTTCATTACACGGGCTGAGCGAGGGGGGAGGCGGCCGCTTCAGACAAGTTCAGTACACGGGCTGAGCGGGGAGGGGGGGGGGGGGTTGCGGCCTTCAGACAGGTTCAGTACACGGGCTGAGCGGGGGGGGGGGGGGGCGCTTCTGGCTCATCGGCCGGAGTGATAAGACGATAGTGTTTTCAGGCACGGCAGGGCAGACTCGGGGGAAATTCGACAGGTAATATTTCCTCCGAAATTTACAAGAACTTTGCAGAGGAAAACAAGCGTCTGTTGGCTGAAACTCGAAATGGTCGCTACTCGCTACTGGGTTAGAGAAGAAAAAAATACTCGAAAAAGACGCCAACAAAGCAGACAGTGAAAACAACTTGCCGAAATGGGTTGTCTGACACCAGGCCCAGCATTTATATTGCTGGATGTTAAGTGGAGCAGCCAAGGACACTAACGTTAATCATTTTTCATCAGACCTTTCACTTTTCATATGAGCGACGTTATAGAACAATACATCTGACGATGCCGATCTTATTTGCCAATTTATGGTGAGCTGAAAATGGGCTTCGCTAAAACATAAAACACCTTAAAAGACTGCTGCCAAACGAGTAGACGGTCGTTCTATGTGAGCAACTGCGGCGGAAATACATTTCACGGATACTATTTCGGTTCAGACGGCAATCTACCTGACAAATGGTGCACGCAATCACCTCTATTGCTACTCAAAGGTGCCGAGGGATTAGTCGAGGCCCAGGCCATCACGTCCGCTATCATATACGTTACTGAAATCAGCCGCACGTCAATTTCCGGCCAGCCGCCTCCGACCACCGATATTCCACCTCTGAATGAGGTCGGTATTAGTCTGTTAGAAGGCCGGACTGTATTAGTCTGTTAGAAGGCCGGTCGGTATTAGTCTGTTAGAAGGCCGGACGGTAAGACAGTCTGCTGGACATACCTCTGAATGAGGTCTGTATTAGTCTGTTAGAAGGCCGGACGGTAAGACGGTCTGCTGGACATACCTCTGAATGAGGTCTGTATTAGTATGTTAGAAGGCCGGACGGTAAGACGGTCTGCTGGACATACCTCTGAATGAGGTCTGTATTAGTCTGTTAGAAGGCCGGGCGGTAAGAGGGTCTGCTGGACATACCTCTGAATGAGGTCGGTATTAGTCTGTTAGAAGGCCGGGCGGTAAGACAGTCTGCTGGACACACCTCTGAATGAGGACTGTATTAGTCTGTTAGAAGGCCGGACGGTAAGAGGGTCTGCTGGACACACCTCTGAATGAGGTCGGTATTAGTCGTTAGAAGGTCGGGCGGTAAGAGGGTCTTCTGGACACACCTCTGAATGAGGTCGGTATTAGTCTGTTAGAAGGCCGGGCGGTAAGAGTCTGTTAGAAGGCCGGTCGGTAACACAGTTTGCTGGACACACCTCTGAATGAGGTCGGTATTAGTCGTTAGAAGGTCAGGCGGTAAGAGGGTCTTCTGGACACACTTCTGAATGAGGTCGGTATTAGTCTGTTAGAAGGCCGGACGGTAAGACAGTCTGCTGGACATACCTCTGAATGAGGTCGGTATTAGTCTGTTAGAAGGCCGGGCGGTAAGAGGGTCTGCTGGACACACCTCTGAATGAGGTCGGTATTAGTCTGTTAGAAGGCCGGACGGTATTAGTCTGTTAGAAGACCGGCCGGACGGTAAGACGGTCTGCTGGACATACCACAGTGGCGGCGGCAGCAGATGCAGCTGACAGCGGGGCACGGGCGGCCGACGGCAGTGTTTCGTCATTACCGTGATCAATAGGTCTGTATGCTGGCCCCGCCACGCTCAAGTACTGTCATTACTGCTCAACTGACGCCGGCGGATCACAATGTAGCCCGCAGAACAAGGCGGACAACGGGGATCAATGGACAACACTCGTATTTGCATAGATCAATTACGCCTAAAGCACGTTAACCACGTCAACAATGGCCAGTTTGCCAGGCCTAATGGCATGGACGCCCATTAAAATGGCCCATTAGTAGGCCATAGCGGTACTAATGGACATCGATAAACTATCGAAATGGTGAGCCAATTTTTTAGCGGCAGTTTCACAGCGTTGTTAGCGCCGACTGGACAGCCGTCGTTCCTTCTGTTGTTGGCTGTCGTACGACTTACGAGTCTGACAGTTGCCGACAGAGGCCGAACAAAAACAGGTCACTCCCTAGAGCCGGCCGGCAAAACCGGTCACGTCAGCGGCGGCCATTACCGGCGGAGCACACCTCGGCGCGTTCTCAGAAGTTGACCGGGACGCAGCTGCCGACAGGGCTTCCGATCCATTAGCAGAGAACGGACCGCAGACTTTGAGGAGTTACTCAGACGTCAGTCGCGTGGGACCCAAACAGTCACAGCAGATTCATGTATGTGCCGTCACAGACACTTAAAGGTCTCGAGCACTCCAGGACCGCGGACGTTCTCAGCTACGGAACTTCAAGACGACGAAAATAAAACATACTTTAGATTCACGGCATCCAAAGGTATCCAAGGACACTCAGCCAACGAAAACACTCCAAGACCACAAAGAACAGACGCCTAAGAGCCATTGCTATTCTTTTGGGGATTTTCAAGCAGGGCTCTGCCCCAGGGGTGGAAAAGTCCACGTTTGTTGGTGTCATGTATACCAATACATTTTGTACTCCGGAACTGTGACTGGAAAGAATGATTTTGTGTTGTACTCCAAGGAAAAAGCCAATTAAATGTAACCAATCCACTGTATTGTTTACAGGTTTGACTGGGAAGTGTGAAGTGGATCATCTCAACCCTCATCAGATTATCAGACCACCAGAGCAGCCTTCCAACTGCACCAGACCAAGACCAAGACAGGCAGATCCACAAGTGAAGACATGCTCTCCTCATTCCTCATTACAAAGGAGGAGGATGTGACGTGCATGTTAATGTTGCCTAGTTCACTGACCTTGACCTAATCCAATGAGGATGAATGTGGGAAGGATGTGTTTTATGATACCAAGTACATACCAACCATGATTCCCACTGGAAATCGCAAATTACCTAAGCACCTACAGACCCCTCACACAATAGATTTGCACTAGTCACTAGTACACAAGGCTCAAATTGAAATGGTAATACGCTTTCGAAGAGGCAAACACCACTTTATGCGCCAGAAATGTCGACCGATTAGTAATTATCGCGCAGCAAATAGAATGGTAGAATCTAGTATGATAGGTCGCTGGCTAAAACGAAGTTCTACCGTAACCTTGGTTCTACCATTCTAGATACGCCAGCGACACCCAGCGGCCTAAGGTGGCAAACCCATGATGTCTTGGTAGTGAAGGCTCCCAAAAGTCCATAGCAATATGCTGGAGAGACTCCGGGCCGGGACCACCAAGAAACCAACGATGGTTCAAAGTTAAATCAAACGTTATGAAGTCGTTAAAAACACATTTTATGCACATCGTTAGACAGATAATCGCGAGCGGATCAAATATATGCCCATATTATTTGATCAATGCAAACCAAAATGATATAAAACCAAGGCTCCGTTGATATAAAACTGAGGCTCCCGGCTCCACCATCTGCGTATCCACGCTTGTATGTGTAATCAAAACATGTCTAGATGGTTCTGGAACAAAAAAATATGTTTTGCATGGGATTTGGGCGAAAAGTAGGTCACGTCGTCGGTCTCTTTGTTTGGGTGAAAGGGTGGAATGTTCTTTCTTGATCTTTGTTGATCTCGTGCTTTGTTTTGTGTGACGGGACGAGTGGCCACGTGGTTTGTCTGTCTGTCAGACCTTTAATGTGATGGTTTGAAGGTTTGTAGCTTTTGTTTAAATCGTGTTTGTTATTGATACGATAAATTATGTTTGATTCACAATGCACGATGGCTGGAAGAGATTGTATTCACTGTGTAAGAAGTATTTTGCCCGACATTTATCTCTGTATTTGGAAGATGTTTTTATGACATGATGGGATGATGATCTACACCAGATCTGAGTTAATTGTGTTAGAAGCATGGAACTTAAAACCTGTTTACTTCAACCAGCGTTTTGTTGATGTTTATCATATTTATTAATGCATTGTAAACAGCTGTTTTCTCCCTTGTGAATCAAATGTCATTTATTCATCTCTTATTGGATAACAACAACATATTTTCTACACTGTCATTGTGTCAGATTTGCTAAATGACCAGCACTTATTGGTCACATGGTACCTAATCTTTATGTTAAACAATGGAGTCAAATTTTAGGCCTTTACGTGCGTCTCATAAAATCATCATTTTTTTCATATTATGTACTCCTTAGGCTCAAATTTGTGTACTCCGCTACCAAGAAGAAGAAAAACGTGAAAATCCATCCCTGCTGTCCCTCATCATAACGCAGGGAAAAGAAATGTTCCACAAATTTTGCGGTTCCTGTGGAGCCGGTTCCGGTTCCTCAGTTCGTCCAAACCTCTCCCCAAAAACATGTCCTGAGGACTGTCGTGTGGAAGCTTCTTCCGAACGAACTGAACACATCGACCACGTTGCCACACGAGACAAAGTGCGTGCTCCCAGAACTCATGTTTCGAAGAAGGCTATGTGGAGCCGCTTCTGCAGCTTACAACTGAAACTGCTAGTGCCGCTACGCCCACTGCCAAACAGTTCTGAGACTCAGACACAGGCCAGCCGCATACGCTGCTCCCGGCTGCGGTCTCACTGACTCTCTCATAGGACAAAGAGCACCCCGGATCCTTTCCAGCCAAGCCGGGGCTAAAGAGCACCACGTAGGAACTTCGGGCTTTCGAGTTGAGCCATAACCACAGAGCGTAACATACACAGTCGTAAACAGTGAGGTGAAACTCCCACCTGTCCATACGCCACTCTCCCTCACCCAGTGTCGTCTCCTCTCGGCCTTCAGCCGTCTCCATCCCTCCCCACACCCAGTCCGCCGTCTCTCCCTCCCTCGCCGCAGGTCGCTCCCCTCCCCCGTGCCGCCTCACCTTGCTGCGGGGCGTCGCCGGACTGACGGATCCTGCCGCCGCCGGGGTCTGTCCGGTCCGGACCGGGATTCGACCTCCGCGGGATAGTCTCCGCTCGTCCACAGACCGACCGCCGCCCGTCCCGGCCGGCGGCGGCGGCGGCTCCAGCTGCTGCTGTTCCTGCTTCTGACGACGGCGGTCCTCGGCGTCCGCCTCCAGAATCAGCGCCGGACGGGTTGGAGTGTCCATCGCCACCTGGAGACGGTAGGAGCAGACAGGTCAGCACAGCAAACAGCACAGTACAGTGCTGTGCGGCCCAGCCAAAACCCTACAGGGCTGCACGGAAAGTAGCAGCATCATGATTCGGGCTTCCTGGCGCCGGTACTTTGGCTGTTATTTGGCGCCCAGAGAAAGTGGGCAGCACAGCACAGCACAACACCACATAGCCTATGTGGTGTATGGCAACCTGGCAAAGTAGAACACAGTACAGCATGTCTCAGTCCAGCGCGACTCGGCACAACACCGCACAGAACACCAATACCGCACAACACCGCACAGAACACCAATACCGCACAACACCGCACAGAACACCGCACAGCACACCAATACC
Source organism: Chirona hameri (assembly GCA_036785665.1). Taxonomy (NCBI): domain Eukaryota; kingdom Metazoa; phylum Arthropoda; class Thecostraca; order Balanomorpha; family Balanidae; genus Chirona; species Chirona hameri. The sequence continues at coordinate 90,274 of JAXIVJ010002080.1, forward strand.
GCACAACACCGCACAGAACACCAATACCGCACAACACCGCACAGAACACCAATACCGCACAACACCGCACAGAACACCAATACCGCACAACACCGCACAGAACACCAATACCGCACAACACCGCACAGAACACCAATACCGCACAACACCGCACAGAACACCAATACCGCACAACACCGCACAGAACACCAATACCGCACAACACCGCACAGAACACCAATACCGCACAACACCGCACAGAACACCAATACCGTACAACACCGCACAGAACACCAATACCGCACAACACCGCACAGAACACCAATACCGTACAACACCGCACAGAACACCAATACCGCACAACACCGCACAGAACACCAATACCGCACAACACCGCACAGAACACCAATACCGCACAACACCGCACAGAACACCGCACAGAACACCAATACCGCACAACACCGCACAGAACACCAATACCGCACAACACCGCACAGAACACCAATACCGCACAACACCGCACAGAACACCAATACCGCACAACACCGCACAGAACACCAATACCGCACAACACCGGCAGTGCACCAATACCGCACAACACCGCACAGAACACCAATACCGCACAACACCGCACAGAACACCAATACCGCACAACACCGCACAGAACACCAATACCGCACAACACCGGCAGTGCACCAATACCGCACAACACCGCACAGAACACCAATACCGCACAACACCGCACAGAACACCAATACCGCACAACACCGGCAGTGCACCAATACCGCACAACACCGCACAGAACACCAATACCGCACAACACCGCACAGAACACCAATACCGCACAACACCGGCAGTGCACCAATACCGCACAACACCGCACAGAACACCAATACCGCACAACACCGCACAGAACACCAATACCGCACAACACCGCACAGAACACCAATACCGCACAACACCGCACAGAACACCAATACCGCACAACACCGCACAGAACACCAATACCGCACAACACCGCACAGAACACCAATACCGCACAACACCGCACAGAACACCAATACCGCACAACACCGCACAGAACACCAATACCGCACAACACCGCACAGAACACCAATACCGCACAACACCGCACAGAACACCAATACCGCACAACACCGCACAGAACACCAATACCGCACAACACCGCACAGAACACCAATACCGCACAACACCGCACAGAACACCAATACCGCACAACACCGGCAGTGCAGTAATCACTATAGTACGGCTCCGCACCAGCCTTGCAATTTTGGCCATTTTCTGGATTTTTGGGTCCAAATAATTTTGCTCTCTTCATTTTTTTTCTCTGGAAATTTGCTCTCTTTTTTCACCTGACATTGAAGTTAAAATTAAATTAAATTTTCCTCACAAGGATTTCATATCTATTACAATTAGGAATTTTTACTTTCCAAGTAAAATAAAAAATGAAAATATTAATTTTCCTAACAAACAAATTTACCCTCCACCTATGGATTTTTACTCTCCAGGACCAGGTCATGAAACGAAAAATCAAACACTGCTCCGCACAGCTGAGTGCAGCAGTCACATTTCGTGGGGCGGGACACAAGTCACGAAGACAGGAATAACAAACGACAGCCGACTTTGACCGTAACTTAAAGGTTAACCGAATATGTGGCTTGGCGGTACCAGCCAACATAATTAGGAGATAGCTCCGCACATCTGACAGCGCACAATATCGAAGGACATATTTGACAGAAACGCCCTCTCTGAGCCCTGCTCGATTATGCTTGGCTGCCGCACAAATCAGCCCTGATAACGACAGAGATGAAAACGAATAGTGTGCAATCACTTCAGGGGAAACATGAAATGACGGACATATTTGATGAATGATGCAAAAGAACATAAGAGGGCAGCACAAACAATGCTGAGCAATGGCTAATCAATATAATAGAGAAGCAGCATGGGAACGCAATCGAGGATTGGACAGTTAAATGCATGAGTAATTAAATGTGGTCTATCCTTCATATTGGCATGACTAAATAATATAAACCATCGTAATTAAAGGGAATGTGAAGGAGCTTCTGAAGGCGTCAAAGAACGATGATTTGCTCGGAACCTCGTTCGGAACTATGTGTTTCTGGGAATGTCAAATGAATGTACATCAGCCCGAGGCGTAGATTCGTATGTAACGATTCCCCAAGCCACACAAGTTCCGACAACCTCTTCATCAATTCCCAACGTCATGAAATGTTCAGACAACTTCCTCGGACACCAAAATGATCGTCACGACATTCAGAGAAGCTGCCCATCGGCAGTTTCTGAAACAAAGTCATGCCTACTCCAATACCATCCCAACTTCACGGCTCACCCGCAGCCGTATTATACGCCTTAATACGGCACCCGGAGCCACACCACCACTCAGAACACCAGCATAACAATACACTTGCCTCACAACTTGCTCCATTCCGCCGCGCCTCGGCTGATGGGTGCAGTTTCCGACTCCGGACGGCCTCCCGTCAGCCGCCATCTCCTGACAATTCCCCACGCGGCCCCGCCCCCCGCCCGATCGCTATCAAACAACAATGGCTCCACGACCTCACCAAGCCGAATTGGCCGCCAATCGAGCTCTCACTGGGCGATACCATCCGCTTCCCAGCATCCCGCGAACGTCAGATATTACCATGTGAATAGGCTCCAGCGTGTGACGGGCGACTGCTGGCGGGCGGTTGCAGTGCCAACTACGGCCATAGCGTCGTGTGCCATGGTCGTAACGCTGCACTGGTATCACCTGCCGCCACCGCCGCAGCGCCGCGCCAGGCCGCGTTGGGGCGCGTTGGGGCGCGTCGGGCGCCGTTTGGAGGCAGAACTCAGATGGAGCCGGTCGTTCGCCGGCGGCGGTACGGCCGCGTTCAGACAGCGCGGAGCACGTCTACTGCGGATAGCCGGCTGTAAACTGGGCCGACGAGATAGCGGTAACTGGCAAACTCGCCTGATCCCTAGTTATGGCATGGAAGCCAGCCTGACCTGTGCTACTGCTGCCGTGGAACGATGTTATAGTGGGGACATTACATTCGGTGTCGCGGTAAGTTAGCTGATGACAGACGCGCACGACCTCAGTTTGACGGGTAAAATTTCGAAGTGCTTACAATGCAATAGCATTGTTGCATATATTAAATATTAATAATGCAAGTAGAAGTGTTCATTAACTGTTATCAATGTTTAATTTCCTTGGTAGGAAGCAAATCGCTCGTATCGGGATACTTATGTGATGGTCCGGTGAAAATAAACAAGATAGGACATGATACAAGCTACTTGCTGGAAAGTAAATACATACATGACAAAATGAGACCGTTTGTGGGCGGTAAATAAATACCACTGTTGTGGCATGATGCATATTTTTTATAAAAAATATCGCGTCATGACCTGACAACGCACGCGAAAATCAACCACAACCTGACATTTCGATTTGCTATGTTGATCAAAGTTCCCTGCCGGTGCTGGCTTAGGATGTAGGTATGTCTCTTCGAGTACTGCTTCCAACAACAGGTATCACATATATGTCACCGCCAACTGCTGGCATTGGCGACCTTAACCAATGACCTCTTGTTCAGCAGTGTTGCCTACCAGAACAGACATCGCCAGCCAGCCGAGATAAAAGCCAAACAGCACCAACACTAATCCGATTTCCGCCCGGAGCAGCTCCCACCATATATGAATACAACCAACACCAACATAACCCGTTTCCCCGAGGCCATGCTTCCGGTGAGAGATCCCTTGAAGTCAGTAGCGCAGCCTGGAGCCAGGCGCGTTACTGTTCTCTGAACACCGAGAGCGTCCCTGCATGGTATCACCAGCGGCTCCCCCAGCCAACTGTTGCACGGAGGATAAATGAGCCCCTGTCCTAACTGGATCATCCGAGCATGAATGTCTCCTGAGCATTAGGTAATGGTCTGGCAGTCACATTTCGTGTGGCGGGACACAAGTCACGACGACAGGAATAACAAACGACAGCGGACTTTACCGTAACTTAAAGGTTAACCGAATATGTGGCTTGGCGGTACCAGCACAACATAATTAGGAGATAGCTAGACAGTGGTTAGGCAGAGCAGATGTGGCCAATCTTTTTCAGCAGCAAAGGCGTCTGGTAAATTTGCTTGTGCTTTAGCGTCAACGAATGATAAGTAATTTTAACACATTTTGGAAGAGCAGTTTGGAGGACGTTTGAAACAAAATATTCATTACAGATAGGTTACCGGTTATAGTAATAAATTCCACTACTTTTCAGCTCGCAAGCAAAAATCAGAGCCTCTACTGTACGCTGGCGTATTTGATTATTCCTGAGTTCCTCGACCATACATTGCAAAGTGTCTCTTACCGAATTGCAGACCACAAAACAAAAACATGACCAGAGAATACGTAACTTAGCCGCCAACTGCAATTATTCACACTTTTACCATTTTCCATCTCATCGATTCATTTGTTAAGTGAACACTTTCATATCCTATTTTTAGCCGGTCGCACGGATCTGGTGAATCGGCATTTTGTATCTTACGGAAGTTTTACTTTAGTATTCCGTTTGCCAAACTCGCAGCCGCACAGAGCCCAGTCTGACATATAACGTCTGTCTCGCAGATCACAGCCTCGCTATTTACAGCATGAGCTCCTGAGCATTAGGTAATGGTCTGGCAGCCACATTTCGTGGGGCGGGACACAAGTCACGACGACAGGAATAACAAACGACAGCGGACTTTACCGTAACTTAAAGGTTAACCGAATATGAGGCTTGGCGGTACCAGCACAACATAATTAGGAGATAGCTAGACAGTGGTTAGGCAGAGCAGATGTGGCCAATCTTTTTCAGCAGCAAAAGCGTCTGGTAAATTTGCTTGTGTTTTAGCGTACGGCCGGCCCGCCATGCCGCCCGGTCGGCTTAGCCAACCACCGACCCAAGGTTACTGGGTAACCCACGCCTGTTCGTTATTTGTATACTAAGAAGGCGGTACTGGGTTGGTTAGGATCCTCGCCGTGAGATGACAGACGTCGAGAGCGTGGCATCTGCGCAGCATGTCTTGCACGGACGTCAGCCTACACACTGACTAAGCTCCATACCGGTTGGGGAGCTGGCATCTAGGGTCATCTGCAGCTGCCCTGGCTGGTCAAGGCAGCAGGGTCATTTACTATTCACGTAGCTAATCAAGGCAGCGAGGAGGTTTGAAAGGTTCAATTCAAAGATTAGCATGATAAGGCATTTTATAGCTCAAAAGGCTATTTAAAGAATCACTCAAAATGTGCTAACATTAATTCCTGAGCGGCATCGATAAAACACACCTTCATCCGTACTGCAAGCTCAAATGCAGACGCGGACATACAGTTTAACAGGATACTTATAGTCGAGGGGATCCGATGGTTTCGTGAGTGAAACGTTAAAATGATGAGTTTACTGTACATGACACAATTCTGTCTTAGCCGTGTAACTACCCGAAACTAAATGGATTGAGCCAAAATGTACATATGGAAAACATTCGGCTGTCACCATTAAACAGTGAACAAGCGTTTGCGATGTTCGCTAACAAAGATACTGCCAATTCCTGCAATCTGACACTAATCTCAATATGTTGTATCAGTGAAGAGTGAAACGATGTTCATGTAGTCCATCGTGCGATGCTAATCGTTTCATGGTTCTCACCAGAAACACCTCAGACTTGCTATTGGTGTTGTTTTTACATTTACAAGAGCATTAGAACGGTTACATGACGTCGGGCACGCCCAGCCTGTTTGAAGGAGCAGTGACATACGGACCTCGCCTTATACGGGAGGGGGGGGGGGGATCCGTCGGGAATCAAACCCCGACCATTGGCAAAGGAATCGGAACACCTTCCTCGGAGATGCTATGATTGGGAAATTATTAGCTGTCACGAAGGAGCCACATTCACTGGCAGCGATAAGTCGAGAAGGCGACCGACGAAGATATTGGCTGTCATGATGAGACAACTGGTATTTAACTTCAACATACATAAACCGCGGCACTATATTTTACCCTAGATCTTGAGGCTTCAGTTGGCAAGTCGGCCTGTTACCTGTAACACCAGTTCCAGATACGATGTCCTTGTATATAAATACCACCGGACGGCAGTTAATCATCCACATTCAGTCAAATGTCACCTGCCAACCTAGTCAACTAACGAGCTTCCAAAATAAACACGAGCCGCGTTTGAAGTTCCGCGGAAATCAGGTGACACACGGATGCAGGCGGCTTGTTAAGGCCAATACCCCACTTTGTCGCACCTACGGCAGAGGTGACATATGGAGGCGTCTTGTTAAGCCCACGATCCAACATCGACGACCCAGCATGTCCCAATCCGGATGGTGGTGGTGGTGGGGGGGGGGGGGGGGGGGAGGGGATTTCCGAACATTCCGGGCAGCACCGCTGCCGGCTCGCTTCCCGGAACTCATCAGAAATGTCAGCCGAAATCGCCGGGGCGCCATTTTGATCAGGCGTGATAAATTCTTAAATTTGTCCGCCGCCCGACAAGCGACTTCTGAAGAAAACTGAAATAGTTTCGGACAGTTTGACACGACGCTTCACTGTCAGTTACAGCTTAACCCTCGCCAGTGCAGGGGGGGGGGATGCCACCCCCCTCGGTTTTTCGGGAATAACTCGCGTAAATATCAACAGATTGCGATGAAACTTTCAGTACCCTACTTGTGAACAATTTGACACATATTCTGAAAATTTTGAAGTTTAGGTCACATGAATCGTGATCTTTGACCTGTTGTCAAGGTCATGTCAGGCGCAACTGGCGTCCCGTAGTATTGATCCTTGTAACTTGTGCAGTTTCATAGCGTTTGTTGTTCAGGAGCATATACACAGGTGTTTCCAGATGACAGTTGTGGTTTCCATTGAGATTGTGACCTCGATTGACCTTTACAGAGGTCAACCGAGGTCACTGATCTCCGATGACCTCATATTACTTTTTTGGCTTCTGGCAGTTTCTAGGACATTTTGTGACGCTGATTTCAAATATGGGATCCATTTTACATAATTATATGTTCCACTGGGGTCATGCACCCCCCCCCCCCGGACAACCGAGTTCACTGACCTGACATGACCTGACATGACCTTTTTTGGAATTTGGCAGTTTCTAGGACATTTTGTGACGCTGATTTCAAATGTGGCGCCCATTTAGCATAATTATAAGCTCATTCGCGATTCTAGCTCGATTAAATTCATGTATACGCATTTACAATTTGGTTAACTTTTGGGTCATTGACAGTCTCATTGACAGTCCTCAGAGGTCACCTAATGACCTAGGACCTTCAAATCGGGTGTCAATGGCTTCCTCTCGTGACAATCAACACGCTCGTTTTTTAATCTAAACTCTAGCTCAATTAGGGGCGAAACGCTAGGGGTGTACCCCCCCCCCCCCCCCCCCCCCCTGCACGGTCACGCACTGATCGGACGCTGCACGGGCGAGGGTTAAAGTCTGATTATGGTAGCAAAGCTTAGTTCTGTACAATGCTGCGCAAAAACAACAGAAAGTTGGCAACTGAATACGACAACATAATATGTTATTATTGGCGATTTTTAACATTTCGAACAAATGCCTCGCAATGTTGTCCTAGTATTTCACCACTGGGGCGTTCCAGGACAGATCAACCAGTGCCTTACACCCTCATATTTCAAAAAACATCTAAGATTGGGTCTATAGGGTAGTCGTAGGCCCTGAAGACAGCTGTGCAAATAGGTTGCCTCGCCGAGCAACGGTCACCGAGTTATAGCCTCCGGCAATGTCGAGAGGTCACGCTGCAGACCTTTCTTTGATGAATCATAACTTGTAGTGAGACGACCGGAAACCTTAAAAGCGATATATCACTGAACTCGCAATGACGCAGGGAAACCTTTGGCTATCTCAAAACTTTCGATTTGTGATTTTTTATTTTATTTTGTGACCTTGTGACCTTTTCTTACGTGACCTATCTTGACATTTTCCCAGTTGAAATCCGCATTTTTTACTCAAAGCCAAATTGAGTTTTATCAATTACCTTTCGATCGAGAAAATACAAAAGTGGATATAGCCTATTAAATGCCCCCTTTCAGCCTCGCAAAAACGTATAGGTGGCGCTGCGAACGTTACCCATGCATATCTCCGGACTGGGTAAAGATATCCAGGTTTGGTCAACGCCAGTGGATTGGATAGGTGATTCTGAGCAAGAAATATTCGTATGACTTTGTTACCCGAGGTCAAGGTCAAGTTCAAGGTCATAATTTAGGTCAAACTTGTAAATAATTTCCGTTTTCTATACGTACGAGATTTGTGTGAGTATTTCCGGGGTATTGCACCGAGTTTAGACAAGGACGAATCCAGAAGGCCATTTTGGGATTCGCCGTTTAAAACTATCTGGGGGATGCAAAAAGTTCGAAAAATTCCAAACTTGATCGGAAGTCACTTTATCACCCTTTGGTCGATCGATCTGGTTTACTCAGTACTAGATTCTTTGATCATGAAACACATTTTCAAGCGCATCTCACTGTATTTTTAGCGTCAGTGAGCGACATCATATACTCACTTCTTCCCCCTGGCATTTTGCATGAATGGAACCATGCACACATGTGAACAGAACCAGAACCGAAACAGAACCGACTGTCCCAGGGAAGACGGAGTTTTCCAGTTGCTGAACGTACTCCTAGAGGAAAATTCACAAACGATTTGGATGACGAGGGCGATTTTGAGAGCGAAATACGCTTTAAACACTGGGTTAGTATCGATCGCTGCCCGCTAGTAGACATGGTTAAGTCGCGTGAGGATTTCCTGGAAAGTCTTAGCCGCCAGCCAGCATGGTGCACGATTTTTTTTAGACGCCTCATTCCCGAAGTACAGAAACTGATACCGGGACTGAGCAAAATTCACTGCTTTTTCTGACGGCTGCGCACTCAATACAAAAACCAGTATAATTGAATTCACATCGCACATCACTCTGCGGACTTTGGAATCACATGCGAATGACACTTCTTCGCCCCATCCCGCGGCAAAAGTGCATGTGATGGCATTGGTGGCACGCTGAAAAGAGCGGCGGCGACAGAGAGTCTCAGGCGTCCGTATATTGACCAAATTATGTCGGCACAGGCCATTTATTTCTGACGGAGAAATTCGAAACCACCATCCAGTTTTGCTTGGTGGAGAAGGGAGAGGTCAAGAAAACTGCAGCGGGGAAAACTGCTGTACGTTTCTCCGCTGCCAAAACAATTAAAGGCACCCAGCAGTTTCACCGTTTTGTTCCAGTGGATGAAATGCACCTGACAGTTTGTCACGTGGACCCGGCAAAACAGTCCCATATGATGTGATAAACGCACCTTGAAGGTAACATGGAACAGTGCAAAAAGTAACTCTGTTCTCTATCGGTGTGATGGTATGCAGCCACTCATACACTTCGAGGTGTTTTATGATTCAGACACGCGACGCGAGGTAGTATGGCTGCGAGCCAGTTTCGTACGGTTCTTTTCACATGTGTGCATGGTTCCATTCATGCAAATGTCAGGGGGAAAAAGTGAGCATATGATGTTGTCGCACACTGACGCTCAAAATACAATGAGCTGCGCTTGAAAATGTGTTTCATGATCAAATAATCCAGTACTGAGCAACCAGATCGATCGACCAAAGGGTGACAAAGTAACTTCCGATCAAGTTTGGAAATTTTCGAACTTTTTGCATCCCCCAGATAGTTTTGGTGCATCCCAAAATGGCCTTCTGGATTCGTCCTTGTCTAAACTCGGTGCAATACCCCGGAAATACTCATAAAAATCCCGGACGTCCAGCAAACGGAAATTATTTACAAGTTTGACCTAAATTGTGACCTTGACCTTGACCTCGGATCACTAAGTCGTACAAATAGTTATTGCTCAGAATCACCTATTCAATCCACTGCCGTTGACCGCACCTCGATATCTTTACCCAGTCCGGAGATATGCATGGGTAAACTTCGCAGCGCCAGCTATACGTTTTTTTTTTGCGAGGCTGAAAGGGGGCATTTATTAGGCTATATCCACTTTTTTTCGATCGAAAGGTAATTGATAAAACTCAATTTGGCTTTGAGTCAAAAATACAGCTTGCAACTGGGAAATGTCACATAAGACGATACGATGTCGATGTCGATGTCACGATAGGTCACGTAAGAAAAGGTCACAAAATAAAAAAGATCACAAATCGAAAATTTTGAGATAGTCAAAAGTGTCCCTGCATCATTGCGAGTTCAGTGATATATCGCTTTTAAGGTTTCCGGTCGTATCACTACAAGTTATGATCCATCAAAGAAAGGTCTGCAGCGTGACCTCTCGACATTGCCGGAAGCTATAACTCGGTGACCGTTGCTTGGCGAGGCAAAATATTTGCACAGCCGTCTTCAGGGCCTACGACTACCCTATAGACCCAATCTTAGATTAATCTGAGAGACGAAGGTGTAAAATCGACCCTCCGACTGGTCGATCTGTCCTGGAACGCCCCCACTAGAGTAAAGTCCCTGAGAACTTTTAAGTCTTCAATGATCTAAATAGAAATTGCAAGAAGTTAATAACCTACTAAATCCATATGTATGTCAGTTTCATCTCTATTTTACATAGCATCACCTCCATTCAATATATGATTAATACGACTGATTGATCTTTATTATGGGCGTCATATAATATCCGTAGTTGCGAAGCACTTAACCCCAATACATCAACATGAATGATATGTATTAGTGTAATATATATTCTACATATCGCCAGCCACAACTCCGTTTTACCCGGCTGTAGATCAGCCTCACATTTTGACCAGTTTTTTATCATGATCATGATCAGTTTGACCATGCCTACGCTATGCCAGCCTCTGATCTCTATTTTGCCCAGGGTGCTATGATTGTTTTGGAGCTAGGGTATGGAGTGGAAAATTCTAGCTAAACATAAGCATAAAGAGTGGAAAATCCAACCAAAACACATATGTCATCAGCTTTACCAATACCCAATACCCGCTCACAGTGTCAGAAAAGTGGTTCCACGACTAAGTTCGCGGAACAAATTTTTCGCCAACGGCGGAACAAATTTTTTTACGCGTATACCAGTACTTTTTTCGTAATTTTTGCTACGCGTTTCTACACACCTTATTTTCATATAGGATAATATGTGCATATATTATTATGTGGAAAGTTGATGAATCGTCAGTCGCATTTCCTGTACAGATATGGTCTTGGCGTCAGTCAGGGACCGAGACTCCCGGGTAGTATGTTAAAAAGGTACCTTGTATCGTTGTGTATGGTAAACTGGGCTCGAGTCTCAGTCTCGGGTACTGCCGTCTTCTGCATAACGTGTTTTTAGTGTCCCAGGCTTATCCATGGCCCCGATGACGATGACGACGTTGGCGGAGTTGTAACCTGAATACGCAAAAACTTTTTGGGGAGGTTTTAAAAAGTTTTTGGTTTAATTTTATGAAAAGTACCAGTTTTCTTTCCCTAAATCACTGCAGAAATTCGGATGTTGGGAATTTGGAGGTTCCGCCTTACGATTTCTTTTTGCAATTTGTGTCGCATCACTGTCACGTTCCGGCCATTGTTCGGAAAGTCAAGTCTCAGTCTATTGTGTATGCTCGTCAGCCATTTTCACCCGCAGACTAAACCAAATCATTTTTTACAGTCAAAGTTTTCACGGAACAAAACTTCCAAGTTCAGAAAAATGAAGAAACGGGCCACTTCTCTGACACTGCCCGCTCACCAGATTAGTTATTACCTATGCCAATTCTTACCCGTCTTTCCCGCCTCCACGGGTTGTCCCTATCACCAGTAAGGCGCCGTAGTTGGCGATGAACGAGCGAGCGCGAAGGAAATGTATGAGGAATTTCAACTCGATCGGGCAAGTAGTTTCTGAGATACAAAAAGGTGCGCACGTGCGCACGTGCAGAGTCACCCCACCCCTGAGTTGTGTGAAAGTGGCGGCTGAGGGGTCCCTAACCACACACCAAATTTGAACACAATCGGCTCAGCCGTTCCTGAGATATATAATAGGGGTGTGCACGTGCGCACGTGCAGAGGCACCCCACCCATGATTTGTGGCAGGGCGGCGGCGGAGAGGTCCCTAACCACACACCAAATTTGAACACAATCGGCCCAGCCGTTGCGGGGTTATTGCGATAAAATACTGTTCAACACCCCTCACGCGGCACGCGCCACGCGCAGTGGTAGTCACCCACATAAGTCGCCACTGGTCTCAAACAGGGTAGGTTATATAGGACTGCTCAACAAAGAAGTCCGCTTGTCAATCGGATGTGCGGTTGCAGAGATATGAGCTTCTCAAAAGCGTCGCCACGGGCCGGGCCGGGTCGGGCCGGGTCGGGCCGGGTCGGGCCGCACATAATCATATTTTTCCCATATACCACGGAAGGACGATCGATCGCTTCGCGCTCTCTCGTAATTACATCCATAAATCGGTATCAAGGTTCCAATTACCTATCTAATACATTTTAAAAACAGGAGTGAAAGATTCACAAGGAAACCTGGAAAAAAGAGTGGAAAACAGTATCCATAAGGCGTCATTTTCCAACCAAATTTCCCAATGCTAGGCCACTGATTTGACCCGTCTCTATAATGTGAGCGTCTCACCTCTATTTTATCCAGCTGTATGATGGCGTGTCTGACGGCGGCAGCGGCGTCCCGGTCCTGTTCGGTGACCAGCAGCTGGCGCACCACCGCCTCCAGCTGCTGCAGCCGCCGTTTGTCCGACGGCAGACGGAGGGTGGCCTTCATCCGGGCCAGGAGCAGGCAGAGGCCGCGACGGATGTTTGGTACCGGGTCATCTGACGGGGTCACACGGGTCAGCCGGGGTCACACGGGTCAACCGGGGTCAGCTGGGGTCATACGGGGTCATACGGGGTTTTAAGGGGTCATACGGGTCAGACAGGGTCAAACGGGGCCAAGCGGGGTCAAAGGGAGCCGGATGGGTCAGGCGGGGGTCACATGAGAGGTCAGAAGCGGTCAGGTGGGGGTCACATGAAGAGTCAGAAGGGGTCAGGTGGGGGTCACATTAGGGGTCAGAAGGGGTCAGGTGGAGGTCACATTAGGGGTCAGAAGGGTTTAGACAGGGTTACCTGTCAGGGTCGGATGGGGTTAGACATGAGGTCATACGGGGTCACATGGTGTTGTCTGTCAGGATCAGACGGGGTCATATGTCGAGATCAGCTGGGGTCATATGTCGAGGTCAGCTGGGGGCATATGTCGAGATCAGCTGGGGTCATATGTCGAGGTCAGCTGGGGTCATATGTCGAGATCAGCAGGGGTCATATGTCGAGATCAGCTGGGGTCATATGTCGAGGTCAGATGGGGTCATATGTCGAGGTCAGCTGGGGTCATATGTCGAGGTCAGATGGGGTCATATGTCGAGGTCAGATGGGGGCATATGTCGAGGTCAGCTGGGGTCATATGTCGAGGTCAGCTGGGGTCATATGTCGAGATCAGCTGGGGTCATATGTCGAGATCAGCTGGGGTCATATGTCGAGATCAGCTGGGGTCATATGTCGAGGTCAGATGGGGTCATATGTCGAGGTCAGCTGGGGTCATATGTCGAGGTCAGATGGGGTCATATGTCGAGGTCAGATGGGGTCATATGTCGAGGTCAGCTGGGGTCATATGTCGAGGTCAGCTGGGGTCATATGTCGAGATCAGCTGGGGTCATATGTCGAGATCAGCTGGGGTCATATGTCGAGGTCAGATGGGGTCATATGTCGATGTCAGATGGGGTCATATGTCGAGGTCAGCTGGGGTCATATGTCGAGGTCAGATGGGGTCATATGTCGAGGTCAGATGGGGTCATATGTCGAGGTCAGATGGGGTCATATGTCGAGGTCAGATGGGGTCATATGTCGAGGTCAGATGGGGTCATATGTCGAGGTCAGATGGGATCATATGTCGAGATCAGATGGGGTCAAGTAGGGTTGTCTGTCGGGGCTAGATGAGGTCAGGCAGGATCACACAGTCGTCCATCAATTACAGACAGACAGACAGACAGACAGTTTATTGAGGACTCCATGAGATGGCTTTTCAGGCCTCGCGTCAGGTGACAATGTTTAAAATCAACGCTTGGTAAAATCATTCCTATCGAATTCTTATCAAATGCTTCGTTAAAAATGCACAGATCAAGACAACATATACAGTACAAACCTAAATAAAACCTTGTCAAAAGAGGCTATGGGGAGGCCGGCCCAGCTGCTCAGTACCTGCTGTACAACCGTGAGTCCCCGGCGTCCAACACAGCGGCTAGTCAGACGGCCATACGGGGTCACACGGGTCACACGGGTCACACAGCAGCATACGGGTTATCCATTGATCAGACTAGAGCAGTCGGGTTATACGGGATCATATGTCGATATCAGTCCATCACGCTGAGTCTGGTTATACGGGATCATATGTCGATATCAGTCCATCACGCTGAGTCTGGTTATACGGGATCATATGTCGATATCAGTCCATCACGCTGAGTCTGGTTATACGGGATCATATGTCGATATCAGTCCATCACGCTGAGTCTGGTTATACGGGATCATATGTCGATATCAGTCCATCACGCTGAGTCTGGTTATACGGGATCATATGTCGATATCAGTCCATCACGCTGAGTCTGGTTATACGGGATCATATGTCGATATCAGTCCATCACGCTGAGTCTGGTTATACGGGATCATATGTCGATATCAGTCCATCACGCTGAGTCTGGTTATACGGGATCATATGTCGGATCAGTCCATCACGCTGAGTCTGTTTATACGGGATCATATGTCGATATCAGTCCATCACGCTGAGTCTGGTTATACGGGATCATATGTCGATATCAGTCCATCACGCTGAGTCTGGTTATACGGGATCATATGTCGATATCAGTCCATCACGCTGAGTCTGGTTATACGGGATCATATGTCGATATCAGTCCATCACGCTGAGTCTGGTTATACGGGATCATATGTCGATATCAGTCCATCACGCTGAGTCTGGTTATACGGGATCATATGTCGGATCAGTCCATCACGCTGAGTCGGGTCATTGGTCTGCCAGGGAAGGTCAGCCCAGCTTATTCAGCGATCTCCCGTGGATTGCCCACGTAATAATTCCGTGGATTGCCTCCGTGTGACTGCACACGCGCCCTGGAGGGCCTCTGATAATTACACGGCCTGGAGGGGGGGGGGGGGCGGATTTCGGACCCCCCCCCCCCCTCCCTATGATCTCGAAAACCACGCAACATAGCGACAAGCCGGAAACGGCGTTAGATAGCTCGAGACAAGCTCCATCGAAAGTATATCGATCTTGTTTAGGTCAGGTCAATATTTGGGTCACCAGAGGTCATCAAAGGTCAAATTTTCCCGTTTTAGGACTTCGCTTCGAACACCCACAAATATCTCGGGAACTATGATAGCTAGGAACAAACGGAAAAAAACAATGGAAAGCTCTTGAAAAAAAATGCAATCGCCATAGCTGTCCTCAGATTTGAGCTCAGGTCAATAGTTTAGGCTCCAGAGGTCATCAAATGTCAAAAAGGTAATTTTTTGGCAAAACATTTTTTTTTGGCAAATAACTTTTTACCTAATAAAGATAAAGCAATACGTTTGACGCCATCGTGTTTGTCTCGCCAAGGCACTTCGAATCATATTCATGTTGACCAGGTTAGGTCAACTGAGAAATTTGACCTCGGTTTAAGGTCAATTGGTGACCCAAGTAGGCCGTGTTGCATATTGGGAGACGTGTCTCGACGAGACAAACACATTGGTACTGTGTTCACTTCTCTATCTTAATTATATCGATAGTTATTGACAAAGCAGTGTTGGCGGTCACGAAATTGACCCGACCTTAGGTCACCGATATCAGAAATCCGAGATAAACAAATTGTAGGTATCTATGACCTTATGAAATCCTGCAAGTTTGAAATCGGTCGGCACAAAACTGTGGCTGCGGTACTACCGCAAACGTTTTGGAGGTGGGGTCATCACGTGACCTGGTTTGGTGACCTGACCTGCGATGACCAAAGGTCAAGAATTTTACATAATGTGGGTAGTTCATTTCCGAACAAGTATGCAAAAAACGGCGGCGCTGGGCGCCGCCCTTTTTGCACTATCCTCGAAAAACCTTCGGGGTGTGCGGATTTCGCTCCCCCCCCCCCCTCCCTCCCGGGCGCGTGTTAATAGTTAATAGACTTCCTCGTTACATTTTTGCCCGTAAAACTTCCTGGCCACCAACTGTTCGTTAATCACCCAGATAGCCTATGTCAGGTAAAATACACTGTCTGAACTGAAGTTAAATAGCCGCCATTACAAACGCTAGCACAGTCCGGCTGGCGTCATTGTGGAGGTATAACGCTGACTGATGAATACGTTCGTTGGCGGTGTAGACGGACGAACGAGCCCATTATAACGGGCCCGTAGATGGCGGCCGGCACACCAACTTCACAGGTACCGGGCTCAGCAGGGGGGGGGGGGGGGGTGTCTGCACTGCAAACTAACTCAGCAGGAGGGGAGGTCTGCACTGCAAACTAACTCAGCAGGGGGTCTGAGTGGGCGGCGGCGGAACTGAGTAGTGACTAGGTACCTGGACAGTCATGGTGAAAAAGAACACAAACTCGCTCGATGATACGCATTATGAAAGTGTTTAGGTCTCACGCTGCGACAAAAATAAAACACAATGGGGGCAACTTTGTATCGCAAGCTTACGAAGACCGCAAGATTTGGTTACGTAACTGCATAAGTAAATACCTTCTGAGTGCTGTTTTTGCGGAATAAATCCCAAGCTTCCCTCAATAACGTAGCATATTCCCGGTCAATTATCAATCACTGATCGTCCAGGCACACACAGATCGTACCACCCAGCCGACGGTGCGCCAGACGGCCGACAGTTTCCACCCACAGTCCCACTGACAGATCTGTACAGACACGGACGTACTGTACGCCACCTTCTCTCCGTGTGTAAATCATACACTAACTCACGGAATGGCTGTCATTCGAGGAAGCCAAGACGGCCGAAAACCCACTCCGGGACCATGCAGCGAGAAGCCCGAGACGCAGCCATCTCGCCAAACAATAGCAGATGGTGAAAACTAGACGCACCCGACAAAGTCGCAGGCGGCGGGGCATAGGGTATGTGGTAAGGAGAGGTTTACTCACCGACCAGTGTCAGCGTCATCATGAAGAAGTACTGCTTGAAAAAGTTTTTGGAGAACATGTCGAGCACCATACCGCAGATATCCAGGTACAGCTTGCGCATGTGGCAGCTGTCACTCTGCCCCAGTTCTGAAACGGCGCAGGGGTCACGGAGATTACAGAGGTGACAGGTCGCAAAGGTTACAAAGGTCACACAGGGCACGAGGTCACACAGGTCACGATGCCACATGGTTTGCAGAGGTCACAAGAGGTCATGAAGTCATAGAGGTCAATAGGGTCACATAGGTCAATAGGGTCAAAGAGGTCAATAGGGTCACAGAGGTCAATAGGGTCACAGAGGTCAATAGGGTCACAAAGTCAATAGGGTCACAGAGGTCAATAGGGTCAGAGGTCAAAAGGGTCACAGAGGTCAATAGGGTCACAGAGGTCAATAGGGTCACATAGGTCAATAGGGTCAGAGGTCAATAGGGTCACATATGTCAATAGGGTCAGAGGTCAATAGGGTCACATAGGTCAATAGAGTCACAGAGGTCAATATGGTCACAGAGGTCAATAGGGTCACAGAGGTCGCAGGTCAATAGAATTGGTCTAAGGGCCTACAGCTATTGACAAGCAGTATGTAAACGAACTGTGACCTCTGAACAGACGACTGTGTACCTCTTTGTTCGCCTATTGTGTTCCGTTGAAAATTGTGAACGGCAGTTTGGAAGACGGCTCACAGCCTCACAGTGTTTCAAAATCAGAGTACGTGAAACATTTGAAAACTGTCCCCACTGAAGCGCTCCATTTCACTCCCAAACTTGGTAACATTTCATCTTTAGCGAGAAATGGAAGCTACTGACGGGATGCCGTCACTCTGCTGTTTTAAAGTGCGTGTCATAACGGCACAGCCTACATCAGATCTCTCACCAGCCCCCAGTCTCGGTGGGTGCCGGCGGCGCAAACCAGTCCCGTCTGAAGCCGATCCCACCTCCACATCCCAGTCCCGTCTGAAGCAGCCGATCCCACCTCCACATCCCAGTCCCGTCTGAAGCAGCCGATCCCACCTCCACATCCCAGTCCCGTCTGAAGCAGCCGATCCCACCTCCACATCCCAGTCCCGTCTGAAGCAACCGATCCCACCTCCACATCCAAGTCCCGTCTGAAGCAGCCGATCCCACCTCCACATCCCAGTCCCGTCTGAAGCAGCCGATCCCACCTCCACATCCCAGTCCCGTCTGAAGCAGCCGATCCCACCTCCATATCCCAGCCTCTCCATCATCCTCCCCCGCCACCGCCACCGCCACCGCCACCGCCACCGCCCCCCCCGCCCCGCCCCCGCCCCCGCCCCCGCCCCCGCCCCCGCCACCGTCACCGCCACCGCCGCCACTGTATCGCCGCCGTCGCTCTCCACACATAAGCCATGAATACATGACTGTAACAACCGACAAGCTGGACAAGCCTGCCAAGCAGAGGAAGCCAAGCCGGTCAGCCGGCCGGCCAGCAGGGCCGTCAGAGGGGATCACGCCGCCCACGGCCCGCATAAGCCGGTAAAAGCCGTCCCGGCCAACGTCCGGCCGCCGCCGCTGCTGCTGCATTGTGATGAGGTATCAGGCTGAGCGGCGGTGCGGCGGCGGTGGCGGTGGCGGTGGCGGTGGCGGTGGCGGTGGCGGTGGCGGCGGTGGCGGTGGCGGTGGCGGCGGTGGCGGTGGCGGTGGCATCTGTCAGCGTCAGATTCCCCAGACTAGCCGCCTTCGCCCAAACCAGCCGCCAGCCGTGCTAGCCTGTATCCAGCCGTGTTTAGCAGCCAGTGCCACCACATGGACCCAGTACCAACCTTCCACAAAAGACGAACAACAAATTTCCACAAGGCGTGCGGGCCCAGTATGTCTACCTTCGACGAGACATGCGGGCCCAGTGTACCTACCTTCCACAAGGCGTGCGGGCCCAGTATGTCTACCTTCGACGAGACGTGCGGGCCCAGTATGTCTACCTTCGACGAGGCGTGCGGGCCCAGTGTACCTACCTTCGACAAGGCGTGCGGGCCCAGTATGCCTACCTTCGACGAGGCGTGCGGGCCCAGTGTACCTACCTTCGACGAGGCGTGCGCAGATCATGTGCCGGTGTTCGATGTGTCGCACATTCTGCAGAAAGACGAGCAGAGTGCGCGCGGCCGCCTGCCGGCACGGTATCGGTCTCTGTGGGGAGAGACGAGGCGGTCAGCGGTCAGCCACAGACAGACAGACAGGTACACAGAGCAGAGTGCGCGCGGCCGCCTGCCGGCACGGTATCGGCCTCTGCAGGGAGAGACGAGGCGGTCAGCGGTCAGCCACATACAGACAGACAGGTACACAGAGCAGAGTGCGCGCGGCCGCCTGCCGGCACGGTATCGGCCTCTGCAGGGAGAGACGAGGCGGTCAGCGGTCAGCCACATACAGACAGACAGGTACACAGCAGAGTGCGCGCGGCCGCCTGCCGGCACGGTATCGGCCTCTGCAGGGAGAGACGAGGCGGTCAGCGGTCAGCCACATACAGACAGACAGGTACACAGAGCAGAGTGCGCGCGGCCGCCTGCCGGCACGGTATCGGCCTCTGCAGGGAGAGACGAGGCGGTCAGCGGTCAGCCACATACAGACAGACAGGTACACAGAGCAGAGTGCGCGCGGCCGCCTGCCGGCACGGTATCGGCCTCTGCAGGGAGAGACGAGGCGGTCAGCGGTCAGCCACAGACAGACAGACAGGTACACAGAGCAGAGTGCGCGCGGCCGCCTGCCGGCACGGTATCGGCCTCTACAGGGAGAGACGAGGCGGTCAGCGGTCAGCCACAGACAGACAGACAGGTACACAGAGCAGAGTGCGCGCGGCCGCCTGCCGGCACGGTATCGGCCTCTGCAGGGAGAGACGAGGGGATCAGCGACGGGTTAGCCATCACCCACAGACAGGTATATAGATACAGAAGCAGGTATATAGCCACCTACCAGGCGGGTATATAGACAAACACAGACAGCTGATAGACACGCAGGAACAGGAACATAAACAAAGAACGGTACGGTGGGTGAAGGGAAGTCAGGAGGAGGAAGTCAGCGGTCACAAATGTATAGATACATACATCGACGGAGAATGTGTGGGGAGATGAACGGACATTTGGCGGTCATGCACCGACAGGCACGTAGAGGACGCTCGTTCGTTGGACAGGCAGACAGTCAATTGTCACCCGCGGACAGGTACAAAGACAGCACGGTCAGACATGAGAACAACTCGGTCCCCACCGCCGTCCTCGAAGGACATCACAGCAGCGCGCGACACACTCGCCACGAACTGCTGACGCGTCGCTCCCAGTGGATAGACATAACTCATATCCCGCGGTGGCAGACTCTGTCCAAGACTAGCTCCTGCCTTCCATTATTTAGCGACACACGGACGTGCACGGACGCGCGGTGAGCGATGCCCCCCCCCCCCCCCCCCCTCCTCCTCAACAAATGGCCGCCCGGTGAGGTGTCACGCGCGCAGAGCGGGGACACACACACACACACACACACACACACACACACACACACACACACACACACACACACACACACACACACGCACGCACGCACGCACGCACGCACGCACGCACGCACGCACGCACGCACGCACGCACGCACGCACGCACGCACGCACGCACGCACGCACGCACGCACGCACGCACGCACGCACGCACGCACGCACGCACGCACGCACGCACGCACGCACGCACGCACGCACGCACGCACGCACGCACGCACGCACGCACGCACGCACGCACGCACGCACGCACGCACGCACGCACGCACGCACGCACGCACGCACGCACGCACGCACGCACGCACATACACACACACGGCCCGAGTGGCACGACACGGCCGCACGGCACGACACGCTGATAGATGGCGAAAGGCCACGGAAGACGCACTGTCAGTTGCGCCGGCTCAACGCCTAAAATAGCCGGGCGGTGATACAGCAGGTCCCGTGTGAATGGTAACAATGAAAGCAGCAGGTCCCGTGTGAATGGTAACAATGAAAGCAGCAGGCACGCATAATGAGGACGCAGCACGGCATAATATTGGCCGCTGACGGCGGAAACCCACCAGTGAACTGGCCGCTTAAACTATCAGCTCTGTGCAGTGGAGGTCACTGAACAAAGTGAAAATGCAAACTAATATTGACCGGTACAAATGACCACCGACTCACCACCGTGTGCAGTTTCTTTTGGAATATGGTGAGCACCCGGCAGTGGTAGAGGTGGTCAGAGGGGGGGTAACTCACCACGGTGTGTAGTTTCTGGAATATGGTGGGCACCCGGCAGTGGTAGAGGTGGTCAGAGGGGGGTAACTCACCACGGTGTGTAGTTTCTGGAATATGGTGGGCACCCGGCAGTGGTAGAGGTGGTCAGAGGGGGGGTAACTCACCACGGTGTGTAGTTTCTGGAATATGGTGGGCACCCGGCAATGGTAGAGGTGGTCAGAGGGGAGGGGGGGGGGGGTAACTCACCACGGTGTGTAGTTTCTGCAATATGGCGGGCACCCAGCAGTGGTAGAGGTGGTCAGAGGGGGGTAACTCACCACCGTGTGTAGTTTCTGGAATATGGTGGGTACCCAGCAGTGGTAGAGGTGATCGGGCGGGAAGCAGTCGGCCAGACTGCTGAGCCGCTCCAGCAGGCTGGCGTGCAGCCGCCAGCGGGTCGTGTTGGCGATCACACACTCACACGTCATCAGGGCGGCCGTCAACTCGGCCACCAGCTCCGGCTGTGACGGCAGGGAACATACAGTGGTGACACAGCTACACAGACATTATAACACACGTCATCAGGGGCCTCGGCCACCAGCTCCGGCTGTGACGGCAGGGAACATACAGTCGCGACACAGCTACACAGACACTATTTTATCTCAACTGTGGAATCGATATAGGTATGCTGTGTATGTGTACTGTATGACTCTGTGGTGTTAATAGCCAACTATGTTGGATCCCACAACGACGCGCAATACAATACAATACAATACAATACAATTATAACACACGTCATCAGGGGCCTCGGCCACCAGCTCCAGCTGTGACGGCAGGGAACATACAGTCGCCACACAGCTACACAGACACTATAACACACCTCATCAGGGGCCTCGGCCACCAGCTCCGGCTGTTACGGCAGGGAACATACAGTGGTGACACAGCTACACAGACACACACACAGACACCATAACACACGTCATCAGGGCGGCCTCGGCCACCAGCTCCGGCTGTTACGGCAGGGAACATACAGTGGTGACACAGCTACACAGACACACACACACAGACACCATAACACACGTCATCAGGGCGGCCTCGGCCACCAGCTCCGGCTGTTACGGCAGGGAACATACAGTGGTGACACAGCTACACAGACACACACACAGACACCATAACACACGTCATCAGGGCGGCCTCGGCCACCAGCTCCGGCTGTTACGGCAGGGAACAGTGGTGACACAGCTACAGTGGTGACACAGCTACACAGACACACACACAGACACCATAACACACGTCATCAGGGCGGCCTCGGCCACCAGCTCCGGCTGTTACGGCAGGGAACATACAGTGGTGACACAGCTACACAGACACACACACAGACACCATAACACACGTCATCAGGGCGGCCTCGGCCACCAGCTCCGGCTGTTACGGCAGGGAACATACAGTGGTGACACAGCTACACAGACACACACACAGACACCATAACACACGTCATCAGGGCGGCCGTCAGCTCCGGCTGTGACGGCAGGGACACACAGACGGCAGTCGGGTACATACAAAAGCATACGAGCACCATAATTGACATGCATTCAAATGGGAAGAAAAAGGGACACTAAGACAAAGATAGCAGACAATGTTCTAGAAACCCATTGTTAGGAGAGTAACCTATGCATAGTTGAAGCCAGATCGACGGATCAAGCACACAATCCGAACAGACGGCCACCAGAATTGAGCGAAATCGTCCCTCGAATACAAAATGTACAAAATGAAGAGCAAATAAATAAACAGCAACTGCAGACGGCAAACCATATTATTCGAGCAACAACAAATAATTGTCATCAAGCAACAAATCATGTATTACACATTTGCAAACATCAAAGTTCAAATATCGAATCTTAATATACATTTCTCTGGCTCGCTGCGAAAGTTGGCGGTATGGGAGCCCCGTTATTTCTAACCTTGGCGGTGGGTCCGAGAACGCCTTGCCTCACGAACGCCTCCAGCGTCAGCGGCAGGCGCTCCACCAGCGCAGCCAGCACGTCCAGCGAGTCGTCCTTCAGCAGGTGCACCAGCTCAGAGTGCACCTGGTGCACGCTGGGGCCCAGCAGGCGACACACCTGACGGTGAGGCAGACATGGGTCAGATGGCTCACACAGGAGCAGGCGACACACCTGACGGTGAGGCAGACACGGGTCAGATGGCTCACACAGGAGCAGGCGACACACCTGACGGTGAGGCAGACACGGGTCAGATGGCTCACACAGGAGCAGGCGACACACCTGACGGTGGGGCAGACACGGGTCAGATGGCTCACACAGGAGCAGGCGACACACCTGACGGTGAGGCAGACACGGGTCAGATGGCTCACACAGGAGCAGGCGACACACCTGACGGTGAGGCAGACACGGGTCAGATGGCTCACACAGGAGCAGGCGACACACCTGACGGTGGGTCAGGACACGGGTCAGATGGCTCACACAGGAGCAGGCGACACACCTGACGGTGAGGCAGACACGGGTCAGATGGCTCACACAGGAGCAGGCGACACACCTGACGGTGAGGCAGACACGGGTCAGATGGCTCACACAGGAGCAGACGACACACCTGACGGTGAGGCAGACACGGGTCAGATGGCTCACACAGGAGCAGGCGACACACCTGACGGTGAGGCAGACACGGGTCAGATGGCTCACACAGGAGCAGGCGACACACCTGACGGTGAGGCAGACACGGGTCAGATGGCTCACACAGGAGCAGGCGACACACCTGACGGTGAGGCAGACACGGGTCAGATGGCTCACACAGGAGCAGGCGACACACCTGACGGTGAGGCAGACACGGGTCAGATGGCTCACACAGGAGCAGGCGACACACCTGACGGTGAGGCAGACACGGGTCAGATGGCTCACACAGGACCGGTACACCGGCACAGAATCACGCAGAGGCTGTCACGACCGCCACCGCCGCACATTCCAGTATACAGATAGCCACCACATTCCAGTACACGGACAGACAAACATTCCAGTACACAGATAGCCACACATTCCAGTACACGGATAGCCGCACATTCCAGTACACGGATAGCCACACATTCCAGTACACGGATAGTCACACATTCCAGTACACAGATAGCCACACATTCCAGTACACGGATAGTCACACATTCCAGTACACGGTTAGCCACACATTCCAGTCCAGATAGTCACACATTCCAGTACACGGATAGCAACACATTCCAGTACACGGATAGCCACACATTCCAGTACACGGATAGCCACCACATTCCAGTACACAGATAGCCGCACATTCCAGTACACGGATAGCCGCACATTCCAGTCCAGATAGCCAAACATTCCAGTACACGGATAGCCACACATTCCAGTATACGGATAGCCACACATTCCAGTACACGGATAGCCGCACATTCCAGTACACGGGCAGACAAACATTCCAGTACACGGATAGTCACACATGCCAGTACACAGATAGCCACACATTCCAGTACACGGATAGTCACACATTCCAGTACACGGATTGCCGCACATTCCAGTACACGGACAAACATTCCAGTACACAGATAGCCACACATTCCAGTACACGGATAGCCGCACATTCCAGTACACGGACAGACAAACATTCCAGTACACGGATAGTCACACATTCCAGTCCACAGATAGACACACATTCCAGTACACGGATAGCAACACATTACAGTACACAGATAGCCGCACATTCCAGTACACGGACAGACAAACATTCCAGTACACAGATAGCCACACATTCCAGTACACGGATAGTCACACATTCCAGTACACGGATAGCCGCACATTCCAGTACACGGACAGACAAACATTCCAGTACACGGATAGTCACACATTACAATACACAGATAGCCACACATTCCAGTACACAGATAGCCACACATTCCAGTACACGGGTAGCAACACATTACCGTACACGGATAGCAACACATTCCAGTACACGGATAGCCGCACATTCCAGTACACGGATAGTCACACATTCCAGTACACGGATACACACATTCCAGTACACGGATACACACATTCCAGTGCACTGATACCCACCACATTCCAGTACACGGATAGCAACACATTCCAGTAAAAGTCAGGAGAGCTAGCTGGGCCAGCCAACATAACCAGCCATGATCTCATAAACCAATCGAAACGCCCTCAAGTCACAACACCAGACTGGACAAGCGCTAGATTTCGACTGATTCTTCAACAGAGCCAAATTATTGCGTTATGTGCAACTGGTTGAGGCCTCCTGACGCCAGCCCAGCAGTGCCACGCTGCCGAGGGGGGGGGGGGCGAGGGTGCCGAGAGGGCCGAGTGGGCCGAGGGGGCCGAGGGGCCGAGGGGCCGAGTGGGCCGAGTGGGCCGAGTGGGCCGAGTGGGCCGAGTGGGCCGAGGAGGCAGAGGAGGCCGAGGAGGCCGAGGAGGCCGAATGGGCAGAGGGGGCCGAGTGGGCCGAGTGGGCCGAGTGGGCCGAGTGGGCCGAGTGGGCCGAGTGGGCCGAGTGGGCCGAGTGGGCCGAGTGGGCCGAGGAGGCCGAGTGGGCCGAGGGGGCGGAGGGGGCCGAGTGGGCAGAGGGGGCGCGGGGGGGGGGGGGGGGCGGAGGGGGCCGAGTGGGCCGAGTGGGCCGAGTGGGCCGAGGAGGCCGAGTGGGCCGAGTGGGCCGAGGGGGCCGAGGGGGCCGAGGGGGCCGAGGGGGCAGAGGGGGCCGAGGGGGCGGAGGGGGCCGAGGGGGCCGAGTGGGCAGAGGGGGCCGAGGAGGCCGAGGAGGCCGAGTGGGCGGAGGGGGCCGAGGGGGCAGAGGGGGCAGAGGGGACCGAGGGGGCCGAGGAGGCCGAGGGGGGCCGAGTGGGCCGAGGAGGCCGAGGGGGCCGAGGGGGGCCGAGGAGGCCGAGGGGGCCGATGGGGGCGGCAGAGGGGCAGAGGGGTACAGGGGCAGAGGGGGTCGAAGGAGCCGAGGGCGACGTCCGGTTCGGTCCGAAACACCATTAATCACACTTCTCACCAGTGTCCGAGCATCGGGAAATTTGAGCGGAAAACGACACCCTAGGGATACTGTTTTTTTTTCCTCCAACTTCTCAGTTCTCACGTTAGACAAACCAAAGCGATTTGTGACTATCGTGAAGACATCCACTATACCGGCTCCTTCAGATCTCCGAAGAGCCCTCACCTCGTGGAAGCCAGCCGCGATGACGCGTCTGACCGGCCCGTGCGGGTCGAACACGAGGTCAGTGAAGGTGGCGTGCAGGTTACTGCGGCTCAGGTCCCCGCCGGCCAGCAGCAGCATCGCCGGGAAGTTGAAGGCGCAGGCTTCACAGCACTGCATGTAACGATCGCTCGGGTCCAGCTGGGGCACCAGGTCCGGCATCTGTCCGACATACGGGGCGGGTGGGGTCAGTCCAGGGCCACCACATGTACCGCTCACTGGGGTCCAGCTGAGGTACCAGGTCCGGCATCTGTCCGACATACGGGGCGGGTGGGGGGGGGGGGGGGGTCAGTCCAGGGCCACCACATGTACCGCTCACTGGGGTCCAGCTGGGGCACCAGGTCCGGCATCTGTCCGACATACGGGGCGGGTGGGGGGGTCAGTCCAGGGCCACCACATGTACCGCTCACTGGGGTCCAGCTGGGGCACCAGGTCCGGCATCTGTCCGACATACGGGGCGGGTGGGGGTCAGTCCAGGGCCACCACAAATACCGCTCACTGGGGTCCAGCTGGGGCACCAGGTCCGGCATCTGTCCGACATACGGGACGGGACGGGTGGGGGTCAGTCCAGGGTCACCACATGTACCGCTCACTGGGGTCCAGCTGGGGCACCAGGTCCGGCATCTGTCCGACATACGGGGCGGGTGGGGGTCAGTCCAGGGTCACCACATGTACCGCTCACTGGGGTCCAGCTGGGGCACCAGGTCCGGCATCTGTCCGACATACGGGGCGGGTGGGGGTCAGTCCAGGGCCACCACATGTACCGCTCACTGGGGTCCAGCTGGGGCACCAGGTACGGCATCTGTCCGACATACGGGGCGGGTGGGGGTCAGTCCAGGGTCACCACATGTACCGCTCACTGGGGTCCAGCTGAGGTACCAGGTCCGGCATCTGTCCGACATACGGGGCGGGGCGGGTGGGGGTCAGTCCAGGGTCACCACATGTACCGCTCACTGGGGTCCAGCTGGGGTACCAGGTCCGGCATCTGGACACATCGGGCAAGAGGGAAGAAAAGTCAGTTCAGAGCGGGTACCAGGTCCGACAGAGGAAGTCAGTAGAGCACGTCAGGACAGACTGTGACACTGTGAGGTCAGACTGTGGACACAGAGGAGGACAGAATGTGAGGTCAGTACAGGCCACAGGGCGAGGCAGGGCTGAATGAGGAAGGTCAGTCCAAGGCGGAACCAGGCGAGCGAAGTCAACGAAAACCAGCTCTTGTCACAAAGGTTGAGACAATCGGTACAGCATGGAGGTCTTTGATTTCCTTCTTGTGAGTAGTTGCTGCGTCAGTGTCCCGTCTGATGATGATGATGGCGATGATTGGGGCTTTACACGCGCCCTGGAGGGGGGGGGGGGCGGATCCGCCCACCACTCCGGTTTTTCGAGGATAGCGTTAAAACGGCAGTGCGCAGCGCCGCCGTTTTTGCATACCTGTTCGGAAATTAACAACCCACATTATGTAAAATTATTGACCTCGGGTCATCTCAGGTCAGGTCACCAGACCAGGTCACGTGA
>JAXIVJ010002081.1:0-22500 GCA_036785665.1 Chirona hameri
AGCCAGCGCTAGTGAGGATATTCATATAAAACCTACATCACTCTGGCTGTCTGTACTCTGTCTCATATAAATACCTACATCACTCTGCTGTCGTGTAACTCTGTCTCATATAAAACCTACATCACTTGCTGTCTGTACTCTGTCTCATATAAAACCTACATCACTCTGCTGTCTGTACTCTGTCTCATATAAAACCTACATCACTCTGCTGTATGTACTCTGTCTCATATAAAACCTACATCACTCTGCTGTCTGTACTCTGTCTCATATAAATACCTACATCACTCTGCTGTCTGTACTCTGTCTCATATAAAACCTACATCACTCTGCTGTCTGTACTCTGTCTCATATAAAACCTACATCACTCTGCTGTCTGTACTCTGTCTCATATAAAACCTACATCACTCTGCTGTCTGTACTCTGTCATAAAACATCACTCTGCTGTCTGTACTCTGTCTCATATAAAACCTACATCACTCTGCTGTCTGTACTCTGTCTCATATAAAACCTACATCACTCTGCTGTATGTACTCTGTCTCATATAAAACCTACATCACTCTGCTGTCCTGTACTCTGTCTCATATAAAACTTATGTCACTCTGCTGTCTGTACTCTGTCTCATATAAAACCTACATCACTCTGCTGTCTGTACTCTGCCTCATATAAAACCTATGTCACTCTGCTGTCTGTACTCTGTCTCATATAAAACCTACATCACTCTGCTGTCTGTACTCTGGCTCATATAAAACCTACATCACTCTGCTGTATGTACTCTGTCACATACAAAACCTACATCACTCTGCTGTCTGTACTCTGTCTCATATAAAACCTACATCACTCTTCTGTCTGTACTCTGTCTCATATAAAACCTACATCACTCTGCTGTCTGTACTCTGTCTCATATAAAACCTACATCACTCTGCTGTCTGTACTCTGTCTCATATAAAACCTACATCACTCTGCTGTCTGTACTCTGTCTCATATAAAACCTACATCACTCTGCTGTATGTACTCTGTCTCATATAAAACCTACATCACTCTGCTGTCTGTACTCTGTCTCATATAAAACCTACATCACTCTGCTGTCTGTACTCTGTCTCATATAAAACCTACATCACTCTGCTGTCTGTACTCTGTCTCATATAAAACCTACATCACTCTGCTGTATGTACTCGGTCTCATATAAAACCTACATCACTCTGCTGTCTGTACTCTGTCTCATATAAATACCTACATCACTCTGCTGTCTGTACTCTGTCTCATATAAAACCTACATCACTCTGCTGTATGTACTCTGTCTCGTATAAAACCTACATCACTCTGCTGTCTGTACTCTGTCTCATATAAATACCTACATCACTCTGCTGTCTGTACTCTGTCTCATATAAAACCTACATCACTCTGCTGTCTGTACTCTGTCTCATATAAAACCTACATCACTCTGCTGTCTGTACTCTGTCCTCATATAAAACCTACATCACTCTGCTGTATGTACTCTGGCTCATATAAAACCTACATCAACTCTTCTGTCTGTACTCTGTCTCATATAACACCTATGTCACTCTGCTGTCTGTACTCTGTCTCATATAAAACCTATGTCACCCACTCTACGTCACAGCCCAGGGAGGAGCAGCGTTGATCAGAGCACGACTTACCACCCAGGGAGGAGCAGCGTTGATCAGAGCACGACTTACCACCCAGGGAGGAGCAGCGTTTGATCAGAGCACGACTTACCACCCAGGGAGGAGCAGCGTTCATCAGAGCACGACTTACACCCAGGGAGGAGCAGGTTCATCAGAGCACGACTTACCACCGCACTGGTGTGATGAAACACAGTTCCCCGCAGCCGGAGACTGCCCGGAATCCGGGAAATCAGCTGACCTTCAACCCGTCCTCGTAAAACGCGAGACGGAAATGAGGTTCCGGGGAACAGACGGGCGCGAAATGCAGGGATGTTCGCCGGAGAAATCTCCTATTCGGGTAATCTTTGTATATCAATGCCATGTCTAATCTAGTTATACATCTCCCTAGATCCTTCTAGCTCCGGCTCAAGTTCCGTTGCATCGTATTGATGCTTCACGTGAAACTAGACAACGAAGACCCGGCAACGTGTGTGTTTTTTTCTTCTCTTGCGCACCTGTCATTAGGTGTGAAACTCAGAGCTCAGAGGTGATAAATAATGTAAAAACTAAATTAAAGTAAACTTCAAAGACATGCATCAACTAATGATGATGATGATAATTTGGGCGTAATGGCGACGATGCAGCCCCTTCGACCACCTTATCGTAGGAGTGTGCCGGGCACATCCCGTACCGGGGACATCCTATGCCGGGGACATCCTGTACAGGGACATCCTGTACCGGGCACATCCTGTACCGGGCACATCCTGTACCGGGCACATCCTGTACCGGGCACATCCTGTGCCGGGGACATCCTGTACCGGGCACATCCTATACCGGGCACATCCTGTACCGGGCACATCCTGTACCGGGACATCCTGTGCCGGGCACATCCTATGCCGGGGACATCCTGTACAGTGGACATCCTGTGCCGGGGACATCCTATACCGGGGACATCCTGTACAGGGACATCCTGTACCGGGCACATCCTGTACCGGGGACATCCTGTACGGGGCACATCCTGTACCGGGGACATCCTGTACCGGGCACATCCTATACCGGGACATCCTGTGCCGGGCACATCCTATACCGGGCACATCCTGTACCGGGCACATCCTATACCGGGCACATCCTGTACCGGGCACATCCTGTACCGGGACATCCTGTGCCGGGCACATCCTATGCCGGGGACATCCTGTACAGTGGACATCCTGTGCCGGGGACATCCTATACCGGGGACATCCTGTACAGGGACATCCTGTACCGGGCACATCCTGTGCCGGGGACATCCTGTACGGGGCACATCCTGTACCGGGGACATCCTGTACCGGGCACATCCTATACCGGGACATCCTGTGCCGGGCACATCCTATACCGGGGCACATCCTGTACCGGGCACATCCTATACCGGGCACATCCTGTACCGGGCACATCCTGTACCGGGACATCCTGTGCCGGGCACATCCTATGCCGGGGACATCCTGTACAGTGGACATCCTGTGCCGGGGACATCCTATACCGGGGACATCCTGTACAGGGACATCATGTACCGGGCACATCCTGTACCGGGGACATCCTGTACCGGGGACATCCTGTACGGGGCACATCCTGTACCGGGGACATCCTGTACCGGGGACATCCTGTACCGGGCACATCCTGTACCGGGCACATCCTGTACAGGGCACATCCTGTACCGGGCACATCCTATACCGGGGACATCCTGTACAGGGACATCCTGTACCGGGCACATCCTGTACCGGGGACATCCTGTACGGGGCACATCCTGTACCGGGGACATCCTGTACCGGGGACATCCTGTGCCGGGGACATCCTGTACGGGCACATCCTGTACCGGGGACATCCTGTACCGGGGACATCCTGTACCGGGGACATCCTGTGCCGGGGACATCCTGTACCGGGCACATCCTGTACCGGGGACATCCTGTGCCGGGGACATCCTGTACCGGGCACATCCTGTGCCGGGGACATCCTGTACCGGGGACATCCTGTACCGGGCACATCCTGTGCCGGGGACATCCTGTACCGGGGACATCCCGTACAGGGCACATCCTGTACCGGGCACATCCTATACCGGGGACATCCTGTACCGGGCACATCCTGTACCGGGCACATCCTGTGCCGGGCACATCCTGTACCGGGGACATCCTGTGCCGGGCACATCCTGTACGAGGCACATCCTGTGCCGGGGACATCCTGTACCGGGGACATCCTGTGCAGTGGACATCCTGTGCCGGGGACATCCTGCAGTGGAAATCCGCCATCTGAAGAGCAGTGTTGGCAAATTCCTCACTTTCAGTGGAGAATTACGTATTACTTTAGAAATATTTACATCGTTAGTTGAAAAATAAATACATCTTCACAGAATTTGTGTCGCTAACTGCTGGTGGTCACGAAACTAACAGAAAGATCCTTCAAATTTCTTAACAATGTTCAAGAAATTTTTTTTTCATCCAACCTTTTCTTGTAGTATCATCCCAGGGCAACTTCGTATTTGTCCACACTAAGGATAGGAAATAAGTAAAGGCTGTTTTGGGGATATTTCGACCAAAACTTCGAAATCCCTTGTTTTCATATCTCAACACACAATACACGCTCTTATGTATCAAAGCATTCGGACACGGACATGCTTGCATGAGTTGCGGTCATGAGAGTGATGAGGCTCGAATCTGCGGCCTCCCGACCCCCAAGCCAGCAGTCGGCACTTTACCCACTACACTGTTCCTCAACACAGAAGACTGTATACTGCTGCAGGTACTCACTGCGGGTCGAGGCCACACACCGGTCCCGACACCCGGCCCTCGTGACCTCCGCTCTTCTGCCATGACTTGAACGTGCTGATGGTGCGCTGAAACGGGGCCGGAACACCACGGTCACACGGGGTCACATGTGTCACACGGGGTCACATGGGTAACACGGGGTCACACGGGTCACATGGGGTTACATGGGGTCATAGGGGTCACGTCACATGGGATCACACGAGGTCACACGGGGTTACATAATATCACATGGTGTCACACGGGGTCATACGGGGTTATACTGTGTCACGGGGTCATACGGTGTCATACTGTGTCACGGGGTCACATGAGGTCATTCGGGGTCACGAGGTCACACGAGGTCACATGGGGTCTCACTGGAGGTCACGACCGTGGTTATACAGGTCACATCGTTACAGTCAAATGGCTCGGTACAAAATACACCGCTTCACCCGAGAGAAGAAAAAAACAAAAAAAAACACACAACCTAGCATCGCATGACAAATATTCGGTGACGACGCGGCGGTGACATCAGTATTAGTCATGCGATTTTAGGTCACGCGAGTTATGTTTTTTTTTTCTCGAGAGATAGAGTGCAATTTGTACGGAACGATTTGACTAACGATAGGATACGAATAAGTATAACCCCATGAAATGATGCAGGTCCCTGCCGATATGACATTATATAGGTCCTGCCGATATGACATTATACAGGTCCTGCCGATATGACATTATACAGGTCCTGCCGATATGACATTATACAGGTCCCTGCCGATATGACATTATACAGGTCCCTGCCGATATGACATTATACAGGTCCTGCCGATATGACATTATACAGGTCCTGCCGATATGACATTATACAGGTCCTGCCGATATGACATTATACAGGTCCTGCCGATATGACATTATACAGGTCCTGCCGATATGACATTTACAGGTCCCTGCCGATATGACATTATACAGGTCCTGCCGATATGACATTATACAGGTCCTGCCGATATGACATTTACAGGTCCCTGCCGATATGACATTATACAGGTCCTGCCGATATGACATTATACAGGTCCTGCCGATATGACATTATACAGGTCCTGCCGATATGACATTTACAGGTCCCTGCCGATATGACATTATACAGGTCCTGCCGATATGACATTATACAGGTCCTGCCGATATGACATTTACAGGTCCCTGCCGATATGACATTATACAGGTCCTGCCGATATGACATTATACAGGTCCTGCCGATATGACATTATACAGGTCCTGCCGATATGGCATTATACAGGTCCTGCCGATATGACATTATACAGGTCCTGCCGATATGACATTATACAGGTCCTGCCGATATGACATTATACAGGTCCTGCCGATATGACATTATACAGGTCCTGCCGATATGACATTATACAGGTCCTGCCGATATGACATTATACAGGTCCTGCCGATATGACATTATACAGGTCCTGCCGATATGACATTTACAGGTCCCTGCCGATATGACATTATACAGGTCCTGCCGATATGACATTATACAGGTCCCTGCCGATATGACATTATACAGGTCCTGCCGATATGACATTATACAGGTCCCTGCCGATATGACATTATACAGGTCCTGCCGATATGACATTATACAGGTCCTGCCGATATGACATTATACAGTAGGGTGACCCCTTATGTACGCTTTTTCCGAAAGTCTTTGCTCCTTAAGTCTTATTCGATGTAATCGAATGCGCTGATCACGAATATGACAGTTATTTTGACAAATTCGGATTATTTCAGGTGGCCCCGAACGAAAAGTGTCCGCGATTTCGCGATTTTTTCTGTCTTTTTTTAAACAATATATAACTTAGCCGTGGATCACCAAATGTTCGTTTAGATCACAGTTAATAAAGAGCATACTGTGGGGAATCGAATGGTACCAAATGCGTTGCTCTATTTCGTTTTAAAGTCATATAATTCAACTTTTTCTCCAACCCTTATTTGCTGAATTTACATGTAATTCCGTGTTTTGACAATAGGTGGCGGAAAAACATTGGCGAAGATAAAAGGACTTGAAACAAGGCAAGTATGCATGGAACTGTATCCAAAAGAACTCGCAAATATGTGGAAAGTTCAATAGGCAACATGAAACTGTCCCTCGACCGAAACAAATACACTCGTCACAAACAGCGTTGCTAATACTGACACGCTGCTGCAACATGCACTTGCAGCTGTTTAGTGAATTAAGCTCTCGATTAGCACTGCACTGCACTCTTCTACACTGAGCTGCACATTCCGTAAGCCTAGATCAATCTAAACGTAAACAATAAGCAAGGCAATAGCATGTGCTCAAAGCATACACTTTATTGTGTAGGCGGTGTTTACCACTTTCTTTTCTGCAACATTTATAATCGTTCTCGTTCTGAACGTTCTCCATTTTCCTGAAGCACTTCTTGGTTACTTGGCCGCTGTGTTGCTTCCTGGAAGCCCTTTTGTTAAGGGACAAACCGTCCTGGCGTTTCGCTCCACAGACAGCCGCCACGGCTTGGCTGTGATGAGCTTCACGGCTCTTTCGGTACTAGTATGAGTGTGCGACTGCATGCCTGTTTTCAGACGGCAGTTCTGCGTCTTGAATGCTCTTGTTGAAGGGTGGTTCGACATCAGTTCCTTGTTCTACAAAGGACCGGACGTCCACCAGCCCCGTGTATGTCAGTGCCTCTGTGCTAATCACTGGCGCCCGAAACAGCCGAACCTGCACCCGCCGCCCCTGCCTTCGGCGTTCTCTGCGGTGCGCCGAACATACTGGATGAGCTCCACTACTTCTGCTGGAACTGCAGCGTCTTGATCGCCTGGCATCGCTAGCATGTACTGCAGTACCGCATAATGTACTGCAGTACATTATCCGGGTGCGCCACCCGAAGAATGTGCTACCTCCGTGCCTGTCTTGAAGCACATACAGCAGAAGTTGTCATATCGGCAGGGACCTGTTATGCCGTACATATATGCGCGCCTGCCCACATCTGCGAGTCTCTTCGCTGGCAAAAAGATAACTCCAAAGGAAACCCTTGAGGTCGTCCTCAAAAATACCAAGTGCAACACGTACATAGCGCACACAGAAGCAGTGGAGTTCGAGCAGAAGCAGTGGAGTTCGAGCAGAAGCAGTGGAGCTCATCCAGTCTGTTCGGCGCACCGCAGAGAACGCCGACGGCAGTGGCAGCGTGCAGGTTCGGCTGTTTCGGGCACTAGTGATTAGCACAGAGGCACTGACATACACGGGGCTGGTGGACGTCTGGTCCCTTGTAGAAAAAGGAACTGATGTCGAACTGCACTTCAACAAGGGCTTGCAAGACGCAGAATTGGCGAGATTAAGGGAGGAGCGTCTGGAAACGGGCATACCATCGCACACTCAGTCTACCGAGAGAGCCGTGAAGTTCACCACATAAGCTGTGGCGGCTGTCTGTGGAGCGAAACGCCAGGACGGTTTGTCCCTTAACAAAAGGGCTTTCAGAAAGCAGCACAGCGGCCAAGTAACCAAGAAGCGCTTCAGGAAAATGGAGAACGTTCAGAACGAGAACGATTATAAATGTTGCAGAAAATAAGTGGTAAACGCCGCCTACACAATCAAATGTATTTTGAACACATGCTGTTGCCTTGCTTCATGTTTACGTTTATATTGATCTAGGCTTACGAAAGTGCAACGCAATGTCGAAGAGTGCAGTGCAGTGCTAATCGAGAGCTTAATTCACTAAACAGCTGCAAGTGCATGTTGCAGCAGCGTGTCAGTATTAGCAACGCTGTTTGTGACGAGTGTGTTTGTTTCGGACGAGGGACAGTTTCATGCTGCCTATTGAACTTTCCACATATTTGAGTTATTTTTGATACAGTTCCTTTCATACTTGCCTTGTTTCAAGTCCCTTTATCTTCGCCAATGTTTTTTCCGCCACCAAACGGAATTACATGTAAATTCAGCAAATAAGGGTTGGAGAAAAAGTCGAATTATATGACTTTAAAATGACATAGAGTGACGCATTTGGTACCATTGGATTCCACACAGTATGCTCTGTATTAACTGTGACATACATGCAAATTCAGTGACCCACAGCTAAGTTATATATTGCAAAAAAGACAACAACAAAAATCGCGAAATCGCGGACCCTTTTTCGTTCGGGGCCACCTGAAGTAATCCGAATTTGTCGAAATAACTGTCATATTCGTGATCAGCGCATTCGATTACATCGAATAAGACTTAACCCTATTTGTAACAGGCTCCTGGCTACCCCTATTTGTAACAGGGGGGGGGGGGGGGGGCGGATTCCGCCCCCCCCCCCCGGAGATCTTGAGATCTACCCGTCCGATTTTCAAAAATGAAACGGTGTTTGGTTCCCCTCAACACGATCTACATTTATAAATAATAAACAAAATCTACATTTTGGATAGGGGGGCAACAGGGGGGCAAAAACGACAAATTTTAGTGGTATTTTTGATTCAACATAGCTTTCATGTTTATCGACCGATTTTAACACAACTAATAGGAATCGATAGAGATTGAATCGGAAATTAATATATGACGGTGACGTTTGAAAATTCAAAAATCATAGGCGTGTGCAGGTCACTCAATATGGGGGTGAAGTAAATGCGTAATAAAACCATTTTTTGATGTTGTTTTTTTGATAAATGAAATGGTATGTGATTGAGACATTAGAAAAAACAGTTATAAATCTTTCTTTTTTTTGCCATAGGCGGTACCAGGTTAGTGAAAAAGGGGGGTAAAATTGGGAAAAATATTAACCGCAGACAAGTTGCTACCCAGCACTATAAATATGTTACTGATCATAGATAGTTCCTTTTTGCATGTTGTACTTCATCATAGGCGTATCCAGGATCCAAACTAGGGCGGCGCAAGACCTTTTGATAAGTATATTATCCGCTATTATGATACTAACTAGTCAACAGTGACTATTTCACTTACAACTTCAATTAACATTGCTTACCCCCCTTTTTACCCTACCTGGACTCGCCTATTAACTTATAATCGTTCGTAGAGTAGCCTGTGGTGCGTGTTTCATCCGAAAACTGCAGTATGTTATGTCATTGTACGCCCATGCCTCTTAGTTTCCTTGCAATAATATGACCCCCTTTCTTCCATTCCTGAGCGCGCCTCTGCAAAAAATGACTTTATTCCCTTTTCTGGTCTCATATGTGCATATATTATTATAAGCTAAACGTATATTGCGCCGTTATCGCTGGCATATCGTCATCACCATGCCAGTCACCCCCCTCTTCATGTTCCTGAACACGCCCCTGAAACTCTATATGCAATAAATTATGCAAATAATGGAAGCAGAAGCTATCTTTTACATCTTGAGAGCTATAAATGCCCCTTACATTGCTATATTAGCTTCCCGCCAAGCATTGAATACTTCCTGGAAACCCCCCTTTTTCAAGCCCCTGAAACCGCCTCTGCCATGCAATTTTGTATGATATTTCATTAACATCATCTAATTTGCACTTTTTGAAATCACGGTAAGTCGATGTAACTCCTTCATACTTGATGCAGTTAGGAAGAAACCGTGAAGATCGCATTTCCGTATTTTCGCCAAATGTCGCCTCCGAACCCACCCAAAACTGTGCCCTGGAACCGCCTCTGTTAAGAACTCAAAACTCAAGTTAAGAACTCAAAATTTTGACTCCAAATCCGGAGTTCAATTCTATGAAAAGTCCCAAAATTGCATGGGCCTGCTCTCAGCCGTTCTGGAGATATCTGCGAAAAACATGGGGGGGGGGGGGCGGAATCCGCCCCCCCCCCCCCTGTTACAAATAGGGTTAAGGAGCAAAGACTTTCGGAAAAAGCGTACATAGGGGGTCACCCTATTATACAGGTCCCTGCCGATATGACATTATACAGGTCCTGCCGATATGACATTATACAGGTCCTGCCGATATGACATTATACAGGTCCTGCCGATATGACATTATACAGGTCCTGCCGATATGACATTATACAGGTCCTGCCGATATGACATTATACAGGTCCTGCCGATATGACATTATACAGGTCCTGCCGATATGGCATTATACAGGTCCCTGCCGATATGACATTATACAGGTCCTGCCGATATGACATTATACAGGTCCTGCCGATATGGCATTATACAGGTCCTGCCGATATGACATTATACAGGTCCTGCCGATATGACATTATACAGGTCCTGCCGATATGACATTATACAGGTCCTGCCGATATGGCATTATACAGGTCCTGCCGATATGACATTATACAGGTCCTGCCGATATGGCATTATACAGGTCCTGCCGATATGACATTATACAGGTCCTGCCGATATGACATTATACAGGTCCTGCCGATATGACATTTACAGGTCCCTGCCGATATGACATTATACAGGTCCTGCCGATATGACATTATACAGGTCCTGCCGATATGACATTTACAGGTCCCTGCCGATATGACATTATACAGGTCCTGCCGATATGACATTATACAGGTCCTGCCGATATGACATTATACAGGTCCTGCCGATATGACATTATACAGGTCCCTGCCGATATGGCATTATACAGGTCCTGCCGATATGGCATTATACAGGTCCTGCCGATATGACATTATACAGGTCCCTGCCGATATGACATTATACAGGTCCTGCCGATATGACATTATACAGGTCCTGCCGATATGGCATTATACAGGTCCTGCCGATATGACATTATACAGGTCCTGCCGATATGACATTATACAGGTCCTGCCGATATGACATTATACAGGTCCTGCCGATTTGACATTATACAGGTCCCTGCCGATATGGCATTATACAGGTCCTGCCGATATGACATTATACAGGTCCTGCCGATATGACATTATACAGGTCCTGCCGATATGACATTATACAGGTCCTGCCGATATGACATTATACAGGTCCTGCCGATATGACATTATACAGGTCCCTGCCGATATGGCATTATACAGGTCCTGCCGATATGGCATTATACAGGTCCCTGCCGATATGACATTATACAGGTCCTGCCGATATGACATTATACAGGTCCTGCCGATATGACATTATTTATTTATTTATTTAACATCATCGCCGACGGGGTGAACCATTTATGGGCGAAGTCACACAGATAAAACCACACGCATTCACATACTTAAAAGATCACATTACATCCCTCACCCATAACCATCTATACCTATAATAATACAAAAAGATCACCTAGAAGATCCTCTATAATACAAAAGCAATGGTTAAAAGCTGTTAAATGACACAAATGGATTTAAAATATAAGAATAAAATACGAAATAAGAAATATGTGATGAAATAGTGAAGATAAAATAGCAAAAATGAAGACAAAGGTAAAAATGAAAACGAATATAAAATTAAATAGAAATAAAAAGTAACAATAGTTACACACAGCAATACCTATCACATTTCGACACCGGTGACAAATAAAACGTACATAGCGCGTATAGACTACCTACTTACAATGAAGCGACATATGACCTTACTTTGCCACGAAATGATGAGAGTGTCTGAGAACATGTCCACCGTGGAACATTTATCTACGAGCCTATTAGCCAGTCTAGGCAGCCTCACAAAAATGCCTTCTCTCACAGTTGACACCCTGGCATATGGAATGTTGAACAGAGTTCGAGATTGTTGTCTTGTGGCGCGGCAGGGTACATTGAGTGAGAATGACTGTAATATAAATGATGAACGGATTTTGCCAGTGAAAACGTTACGCAAAAACATGATATCGTATTGAGTTCTACGCGCAGATGCAGACACTAGGCTAAAATGTTTCAGTAAGTCACAATACTCAAGCGACGACGACTGAGAGCGCACCTGAGCGTTGAGCCACATTAAAAACTTATGCTCTATCCTTTCCAATCGAATGACATGAGATGAAGCGGCGCCTCCCCAAATCACGCTACAGTACTCCAAGCTGGAGCGAACGTGTGCGCAGTACGAAGCAATGACGGATCGGTCATTGAGATATCCTCTGGGGCTGGCTTTTTGGAATGATCGAATAAGTACACCGAGAGCTGTTTGCTTTTTTCACCGAACTATCTACATGTGGTCTGAATGTAAGTTTTGTATCAAGTATAACTCCGAGGTCCCGAATTTGGTCAACGTGCTCTAATTCAGTCCTATCAATGTGATAAGTTGTTTCTAATGGCTTTGTTCTCAATGACATTCGGAAAGATTTACACTTAGATGAGTTTAACTTTAACTTCCATACTTTTGACCACTCGTATAGCTTATTGAGGTCATTTTGAAGGGCTTGGGCGTCGGAGTTTCTGGAAATTTTCCTGTATAATTTTGCGTCATCTGCGAACAGCAGAACCCCAGAGGACATCCCAATAGGAAGATCGTTGACGTACATCGCAAACAGTAAAGTGGAGATTATACCTCCCTCGGGAGTACCCGAGGTTACCGGGCTCCATGCCGAGCACTGCCCGTTTACAACTACGGTTGTTGCCTGTTTTCAAGATATGAAGTAAACCATAGCAATGCACAATCTGAAATGTTGTATGAATTTTTGAGTTTGTGGAGCAGGAGAGCATGATTAACGCTTTGAAAAGCTGACGAAAAATCGGTGTAAATGCAATCTGTTTGAATAAGTTCCTCAATGGATTCCCAGGCAGTGCTCAGCATTGATGCTAGGTTGGTCACACAGTAGCGGACGAGTATAAAACCATGTTGCGCCGGTGACATGACAGGATCCACGTGACGCAACAGGGTAAAATATACAACTCTCTCCAGCACTTTTCCGAACAGAGGAATCAACGACACGGACCTGTAGCAGCTCGGGTCCTTGACGCTACCCTTCTTAAAAATCGGCACGACATTTGCACGCTTCCAAGGTTCCGGGAATATTCCCTGCCGGAGCGATATTCCCTGCCATTATACAGGTCCTGCCGATATGACATTATACAGGTCCTGCCGATATGGCATTATACAGGTCCCTGCCGATATGACATTATACAGGTCCTGCCGATATGACATTATACAGGTCCTGCCGATATGACATTATACAGGTCCCTGCCGATATGACATTATACAGGTCCCTGCCGATATGACATTATACAGGTCCTGCCGATATGACATTATACAGGTCCTGCCGATATGACATTATACAGGTCCCTGCCGATATGACATTATACAGGTCCTGCCGATATGACATTATACAGGTCCTGCCGATATGACATTATAGAGGTCCCTGCCGATATGACATTATACAGGTCCTGCCGATATGACATTATACAGGTCCTGCCGATATGACATTATACAGGTCCTGCCGATATGACATTATACAGGTCCCTGCCGATATGGCATTATACAGGTCCTGCCGATATGACATTATACAGGTCCCTGCCGATATGACATTATACAGGTCCTGCCG
The DNA here is from genome assembly GCA_036785665.1 of Chirona hameri. Lineage (NCBI taxonomy): Eukaryota > Metazoa > Arthropoda > Thecostraca > Balanomorpha > Balanidae > Chirona > Chirona hameri. Next base: position 13,805 of record JAXIVJ010002081.1, read on the forward strand.
ATATGACATTATACAGGTCCTGCCGATATGACATTATACAGGTCCTGCCGATATGACATTATACAGGTCCTGCCGATATGACATTAGTCAATACCGGGGTTTCAGCAAAGGCAACAGCAGCGGCATCTCGTACCAACTACCAGCACGGTCAGTGCGATTCGCTGGAAAGAGGGGGAGGGGGGGGGGGAGCACAGACAGGCCATCTAAGGTCACAGGGTCCCTCCTGGGGCACCGGTGTCACAGTCCAGGTCACGCGAGGTCACGGCTCTGGTCTGTCGGGAACACCAGCGAATCGAGCACTCAGTGACAGTGATTCAGATAAAAACGTCCGATGGCGCTGTTCCGTGGCGGCATCCACAGCTGAAAGCGCACAGGATATGGTAGCACTGCAGAGCAAAGGCGATGGGTTGTCGCAGGCCGCCCTACATATGACAGCAATTTATGGCGAAACTAGATGAAGTTAGTCGTAAGAAACCCGGCTTTTGTTCTCGTACTAAACAAGATTGGTATGCTTTTATGAGGACAAGTTGAGCGAAGTGCCTTCTTGACCTGGGTTATTTTATGCCCAGTTATTAAGAAAACTACAGGATAATATTCGTCATATTGTGTTACTTTGACCATTTATAACAACGTTAAGAGTGATTTTTTTTGCTGATATTCTCTGGGCGTGCAGTTTGTTTGAGAACATAAGACAGAAGTTCTTAAAGGGAAATAATGACCCTTTTCCACAAAAATAGAGTTATTACTTGAAATCGATAGAGAGACCAAAATATGTTGTACATTTATCAAATTTTGCATATAAACATTCCTACCGAAAGATATTTCAAGTTAAATTAGATGAGCGTTCCACGCTTATAACCGTAGGTACTCAATAGTACTTGGTAACGAATTCACTGTCCGAGCTAAAATTAGCCTGCCCACGCATTGCTATTTATCATGAAGGTATATCATATGTTTCATGCACTCTATCTTTTGCGAATATGTACCAAATTTCTATGAAAAATCACAAACATTTGAAAAAGTGCATTGAAATCGGCTGTTAAGTTTGGCCTCGGAAGGCGACCTATTTAGTGTTCTCGATTCATTAAAAAAGGATGTTTTCCACACGAATTTTCAACATACAGGTATTCAAAACATTGTAATGCACCCATGAAACATTTATCTGAACCGTGTTTCCGTAAGCAATCAATACACATTTTAGAAAACTGTGATACATTCGACGGATTAACTTGGCCCCCTACGACGACTTATTTAGTGTATGCGATTTGTTGAGAGGTAATTCAACAACGTTGAACAAATTGATACAAAAGCGCGTTTCGCGTTTTCGCGTTTCCAATAGTCGCGTCGCGTTTCCAATAGTGGAGGGACAACAGCGACCATAAACTCCGAAAGAAGTATATGCACTTGCTTTTTAATTTTTCCAAACTTCCAATTTTGAATTATATAATTATTTTATTTTATTCTTAAATTTAGATCACATCATTTTTACATCATAATGGTTGCCTAGGAAATTGTTGCTAACAAAATCAAAAGGTCATTATTTCCCTATAAGCAATAAATATTAATTCGATTCAGCGTATAATAATTTTTCCTCAAAATATGCCCACAAAGCGTTTCAATCGAACAATGTTGAAGACACATTTTACCACGAAATATTTCACGAAGACAACACACCTCACTCCCCAGAAACAAGACGAACAATGTCGATCAAATACGAACACACGCTTCGAACATCTCCTATTACACTGCTACACGTCCGTAGCAGTGGCGAGGCACACTTTCCCACAGCATCAGCGGCGGCTCGGCAGTCCGCATCACCCCGCTGCACGGTGAGCTGCCACCTGTCCGACACGACCTACCGTCTGACACGACCTACCGTCTGACACGACCTACCGTCTGACACGACCTACCGTCTGACACGACCTACCGTCTGACACGACCTACCGTCTGACACGACCACCCGTCTGACACGACCTACCGTCTGACCCGATCTACCGTCTGACACGACCTACCGTCTGACCCGATCTACCGTCTGACACGACCTACCGTCTGACCCGATCTACCGTCTGACACGACCTACCGTCTGACACGACCTACCGTCTGACACGACCTACCGTCTGACACGACCTACCGTCTGACCCGATCTACCGTCTGACACGACCTACCGTCTGACCCGATCTACCGTCTGACACGACCTACCGTCTGACACGACCTACCGTCTGACACGACCTACCGTCTGACACGACCTACCGTCTGACACGACCTACCGTCTGACCCGATCTACCGTCTGACACGACCTACCGTCTGACCCGATCTACCGTCTGACCCGATCTACCGTCTGACACGACCTACCGTCTGACACGACCTACCGTCTGACACGACCACCCGTCTGACACGACCACCCGTCTGACACGACCTACCGTCTGACCCGACCTACCGTCTGACTCGACGCGCTTCAAAGCGAATCGCCAATATCTCACTCGCCAACCAAATGAAATGCTCTCCGCGGGCTTTTAGCAAATTCTGTTGCGAAATGTAAGGGCTGGCGGAAGTGGGCAGCGTGTTGTCGGCGGCGCTGGAAGTGGGCAGCGTTATGTCGGCGGCGCTGGAAGTGGGCAGCGTGTTGTGCAAACATGCCGAACATTGCCGACATCAATTTCACGTCAGCTTAAGCCGTATGCAATACATATTCTCGTCTGTACAACGGGTTGCATTTCCTATAAACAATCAAACAATGCACACAAACTATATCGCCCAAACCATCTGATATGTGATCAATGAAAAGGTGTGCTGCGGATTGAAAGCTCCCGGAAACGTCACAAGTATCGCCGCCCATTCCATGTGCCGCTTCTATCCGCTTGCTGAAAACCACAGGGAGAAACGAAGCCATGGGCGGATCCAGGGAGTGGGCAAGGTGCCATGCCCCCCCCCCCCCCCAAAAAAAAACCAACGTCAGAAATCGGCGCAAAACTGACACTTTTCCTGATATATAAGAAAATCTAAGCAACTTTTACAAAATATTTTTTTTAAAATCAGCTAACAATGCATAAGCAAGCGAAATCCGACGAGTATTCAGAATTGAGCAATATTTTTGGGGGATTTGCTCCCCCCCCCCAACCACCTGTTCTGGGTCCACCTTTGAACGAAGTTACCAAAAACTGTTACTGGTGTTGACCATATTGACGATCAAACATACCATTCCAGGGCGCCTGACACAACATATACCCACACACAGTACGGCGCCGAGTATAGCAACTCAACCACCAACTGAACCGAATCATCAACTGAACCATCAACCAAAACATGAACAACCATCAACATCAGATCATGAACTACGACCACAGCCATTGTTCAGCACTCCCCCCTGACAGGCTGTGATGGTGCGATGCGATATCGACCCGCGATATCCTTTACAACCCATGCTAGGACCGTACAGCCCCGGACCTGGCATCCACCTCACACTGTAGGCAGCAGCCAGCAGCCAGCAGCCAGGTCAGACCAGACCAGGCCAGGCCAGGCCAGACCAGGTCAGGTCAGGTCAGACCAGGTCAGACCAGGCCAGCCCAGGCCAGCCCAGGCCAGCCCAGGCCAGGCCAGACCAGACCAGGCCAGGCCAGGCCAGGCCAGGCCAGGCCAAACCAGGTCAGACCAGACCAGGACAGGACAGGCCAGGCCAGGCCAGGCCAGACCAGGCCAGACCAGGCCAGGCCAGGCCAGGCCAGGCCAGGCCAGGCCAGACCAGGCCAGACCAGGCCAGACCAGGCCAAACCAGGCCAGACCAGGCCAGACCAGGCCAGACCAGGCCAGACCAGGCCAGACCAGACCAGGTCAGGTAGGCCAAACCAGGTCAGACCAGACCAGGACAGGCCAGGCCAGGCCAGGCCAGGCCAGACCAGGCCAGACCAGGCCAAGCCAGGCCAGGCCAGGCCAGACCAGGCCAGACCAGGCCAGGCCAGACCAGGCCAGACCAGGCCAGACCAGGCCAGACCAGGCCAGGCCAGGCCACGCTAGAGCAGGCCAGACCAGACCAGGACACACTAGAGCAGGCCAGATCAGACCAGACCAGACCAGACTAGGCCACGCTAGAGCAGGTCAGACCATACCAGGCCAACCGCCCGCCCGCCTCGCATTCGTATATACAGCATGCGAGTCCGTCCCACCCGAACCCCGATCGCATTTCACCCAGTGCGCCTCTGTCATGCAATACATGCTCTCCACATATCGTGCGTCGCTAGCACTGGGCAGGGCTTCATAGCAGGCGAAACTGGCCGCTCGAATGTCTCGATGTTGTGTTGTAAGAGTTTTGTTTCGTCCCAACCCGGCAACAGCTAGACGGTGAACTATAAAGCTACAATCGATAACCCGGCAACAGCTAGACGGTGAACTATAAGGCTACAATCGATAACCCGGCAACAGCTAGACGGTGAACTATAAGGCTACAATCGATAACCCGGCAACAGCTAGACGGTGAACTATAAGGCTACAATCGATAACCCGGCAACAGCTAGACGGTGAACTATAAAGCTACAATCGATAACCCGGCAACAGCTAGACGGTGAACTATAAGGCTACAATCGATAACCCGGCAACAGCTAGACGGTGAACTATAAAGCTACAATCGATAACCCGGCAACAGCTAGACGGTGAACTATAAGGCTACAATCGATAACCCGGCAACAGCTAGACGGTGAACTATAAAGCTACAATCGATAACCCGGCAACAGCTAGACGGTGAACTATAAGGCTACAATCGATAACCCGGCAACAGCTAGACGGTGAACTATAAAGCTACAATCGATAACCCGGCAACAGCTAGACGGTGAACTATAAGGCTACAATCGATAACCCGGCAACAGCTAGACGGTGAACTATAAAGCTACAATCGATTGCCTTCCTAGCTGGTAATCGATTCTTATTGACATTCATGAATTATTTGTCTGATATGGGGAGAGTTTATATCGATCCGGACTCTATCGATAAGCAAACACGAACCACCAGTATTTGAGTATCCTCATCATTGGCATAGCAATATAGACCGCAGTATCATTTGGACATCATGGTGTTATTGAAATAACATACCGCAAAGCATATTGCCTAGCCGTCATAGCATCTTGTCACTGGAATCTCACTGACTGGCACATCCGAATGCCTGCCTGAAGGTTAAAGCGATATGGTGATTGGCATTATCCAGCCTCTGCCAGGCGCCTCGGACTAGTTAACCTAACCTAACCTAACCTAGCCTAAGCGATATGGTGATTGGCATTATCCAGCCTCTGCGATATGGTGATTGGCATTATCCTGCCTCTGCGATATGGTGATTGGCATTATCCAGCCTCTGCCAGGCGCCTCGGACTAGTTAACCTAACCTAACCTAACCTAACCTAAGCGATATGGTGATTGGCATTATCCAGCCTCTGCGATATGGTGATTGGCATTATCCTGCCTCTGCGATATGGTGATTGGCATTATCCAGCCTCTGCCAGGCGCCTCGGACTAGTTAACCTAACCTAACCTAACCTAACCTAAGCGATATAGTGATTGGCATTATCCAGCCTCTGCCAGGCGCCTCGGACTAGTTAACCTAACCTAACCTAACCTAACCTAAGCGATATGGTGATTGGCATTATCCTGCCTCTGCGATATGGTGATTGGCATTATCCAGCCTCTGCGATATGGTGATTGGCATTATCCAGCCTCTGCGATATGGTGATTGGCATTATCCAGCCTCTGCGATATGGTGATTGGCATTATCCAGCCTCTGCGATATGGTGATTGGCATTATCCAGCCTCTGCGATATGGTGATTGGCATTATCCAGCCTCTGCGATATGGTGATTGGCATTATCCAGCCTCTGCCAGGCGCCTCGGACTAGCCCGAAGCCTCAGTGGAAGGGCCATGTTAGTGGCCGGTAGCCGTCCCACTGCCCGCAGTATACCTGTGCCTCTGGGGAGGCAGTCACTGGGCCGCCGGTACCACCGGCCGACAGAATGATCGCAGAGAACCTGGTCCGTCCGGCCGACAGAATGATCGCAGAGAACCCGGTCCGTCAGGCCGACAGAATGATCGCAGAGAACCTGGTCCGTCCGGCCGACAGAATGATCGCAGAGAACCTGGTCCGTCCGGCCGACAGAATGATCGCAGAGAACCTGGTCCGTCCGGCCGACAGAATGATCGCAGAGAACCTGGTCCGTCCGGCCGACAGAATGATCGCAGAGAACCTGGTCCGTCAGGCCGACAGAATGATCGCAGAGAACCTGGTCCGTCAGGCCAACATAATGATCGCAGAGAACCCGGTCCGTCAGGCCGACAGAATGATCGCACAGAACCTGGTCCGTCAGGCCGACAGAATGATCGCAGAGAACCTGGTCCGTCAGGCCGACAGAATGATCGCAGAGAACCTGGTCCGTCAGGCCGACAGAATGATCGCAGAGAACCTGGTCCGTCCGGACGACAGAATGATCGCAGAGAACCTGGTCCGTCAGGCCGACAGAATGATCGCAGAGAACCTGGTCCGTCAGGCCGACAGAATGATCGCAGAGAACCTGGTCCGTCAGGCCGACAGAATGATCGCAGAGAACCTGGTCCGTCAGGCCGGCCCGCCGGCTGTGACCGCGTTTGTATGCAACAAAATCGGTACCAGTGATCTTAGTTATCTGTACCCAGTTATGGTACATGTTAAAGGTTAAGCTGAAATAATTATCAGGGGGCGGGGGCACTACACTTTTATCCCATTTGTTATGGATAAGGTACTTATAACCTTCGTGGCAATAGGATGCCAATATATATAGTATTGACAATAGGATGCCACTACGAGTGACATACCACGGGTAATTAAATATTACTCAAATTCATCATACTTCTACTACGAAGCATGTCTCTAAAATGATATCTAGCATCCAAAGACAACAACTAGATCATTGTGGGGGCATATGTTAAAAAAATGAGTCGAGAACACTAAATAGGTCGCCGTCCGGGGCCAAACTAAACTGCCAATTTCAATGCACTTTGCACATGCTTGTTGATTGTTCATAAAAGTTTGGTACATATTCGCAAACAAAGAGTGCAAGAAACATATTACATACCTTCATGATAAATAACAATGCGTAGGCAGGCTAATTTGAGCTCGGACAGTGAATTCGTTAGCAAGTATTTGCTGAGTACCGACCGTTATAAGCGTGGAACGCTTATCAACTTTAACTTGAAATATGTTTCGGTAGGAATGTTTATATGCAAAATGTGAATACAAACAAAAAAAAAATTTGGTCTCGTCTGTCGATTTCAAGCACTAACTCCATTTGTGTAGGCAAATGCGAATATTTCCCTTTAATATTAAATTTCGTATCAAAGCAATCTCAGAAATATAGGTGTCCATCTCAGTGATTCGACAAAACGCACGTCATCACTGTTTTATGCGCTATTTGCGCTGTTTAACCCGCAGAACAATACAATGGCCAAAAAGACCATTCAGTAAGTAAAATGTAAAAATGTCCTTCCTTGTGTGATGTCATCCAGTTTCGGGGTACTATCGGGAAAATTATAACTCAACAGGAACTCTAAAAGAGCACAGGCAAGAGAAAAAGCATGCCAAATAAAAGTATCCTCCACCAAAGCAAGAACTGTATGCCTACGATTCGATCTCAATCCCCGCAGGATTTGTCAGTTCAACCCGATTAGCTCTAACGCGGTTGGCGTGTTGCTTTACCACTAAAATAGCCTTACAACACCCTGCTTCCGTTCTTATTTACACAACGCCCGTGCAACTCCAAGTTTCTCAAATAGAGGCGAACACCACCCAGTAAAATCACGTTCGGAAAGTCAATACAAAAAAAAATCACGAGCGTTCCCGAGCTCTACTCACTACACGAGACCAAAATCAGCCAATCGCATCAGAGCGAGCGCGAAACGAAAACAGATCATCCGGGCGTCTCCACCAAAAATACACACTCGTTCCGAGGGGCATCCCATTCGGGCGCAGCTAGGCGCCAGAGCCACGGAAACATAGAGAGAAATAAAAACAGAACATCCAGTCAATCGTCCGTTTTGGGGCGGCATTCCGTGCTGAGGTAGGACGTACCATGTCTCTAAAGTCGCTCCTCTGCTGCTGGGAGGCACGTGAGAGATATTGTCATCAGTCAGGTATTTAACGCTAACACCGCACAACCACGGGAACTAACACAGCATGGACGGAAACATAACACACCAGCTGCACATAACACAACATGCACCGAAACTCGCCACACCATTGCAGAAATCACAGAAACATTTTCAATTCATGAAATATTACAGCACAGAGCATGTACTAATTTATTTGTGAGATAAAAAATCAAGATTGCAAGTAAATATAGATGTTCATAACATGAATAAGTGTCTTTGCTTCCGAGGTTCACAGTGTGACAATTTTCTGTCCATTTTATCAGAGGTTCACAGTGTGACAATTTTCTGTCCATTTTATCAGAGGTTCACAGTGTGACATTTTTCTGTCCATTTTATCAGAGGTTCACAGTGTGACAATTTTCTGTCCATTTTATCAGAGGTTCACAGTGTGACAATTTTCTGTCCATTTTATCAGAGGTTCACAGTGTGACAATTTTCTGTCCATCTTATCAGAGGTTCACAGTGTGACAATTTTCTGTCCATTTTATCAGAGGTTCACAGTGTGACAATTTTCTGTCCATTTTATCAGAGGTTCACAGTGT
>JAXIVJ010002081.1:27500-50000 GCA_036785665.1 Chirona hameri
ACAGCCTGTCAGATCACAGCCTGTCAGATCACAGTCTGTCAGACCACAGCATGTCAGATCACAGCCTGTCAGATCACAGCCTGTCAGATCACAGCCTGTCAGATCACAGTCTGTCAGATCACAGCATGTCAGATCACAGCCTGTCAGATCACAGCCTGTCAGATCACAGTCTGTCAGATCACAGCCTGTCAGATCACAGTCTGTCAGATCACAGCCTGTCAGATCACAGCCTGTCAGATCACAGTCTGTCAGATCACAGTCTGTCAGATCACAGCCTGTCATATCACAGCATGTCAGATCACAGCCTATCAGATCACAGCCTATCAGATCACAGCCTGTCAGATCACATAATCATCGAGAAAACAGAGCAAACTTCAGATCTGTTGCATTAGGTTGATGTAAGAAGAAGCAGCGAAAGCTTAATTGATAAGGCAACAAAAAGCAGAAATACATCCCATCCCATCAAATACATCCCATCAAATACATCCCATCCCATCAAATACATCCCATCCCATCAAATACATCCCATCCCAGAACACGTCATATTTCATCATGCAATGTCTGCATGGCAAATGTAACTGCAAAAACACTACCTCATAAAACCTACCAGTGTTCCATAGTGTGATGTGTACACAAACAAACAATGACTCAGAAGTGATACAAACATCCCGTACACACACAAACAATGATTCAGAAGGTCAAATATCCCGTACACAAACAAACAATGACTCAGAAGTGATACAAACATCCCGTACACAAACAAACGATGACTCATAAGTGATAGAAACATCCCGTACACAGACAAACAATGACTCAGGTCAAACATCCCGTACACAGACAAACAATGACTCAGAAGGTTAAACATCCCGTACACAGACAAACAATGACTCAGAAGTGATACAAACATCCCGTACACAGACAAACAATGACTCAGAAGTGATAAACATCCCGTACACAGACAAACAATGACTCAGAAGTGATACAAACATCCCGTACACACACAAACAATGATTCAGAAGGTCAAATATCCCGTACACAAACAAACAATGACTCAGAAGTGATACAAACATCCCGTACACAAACAAACGATGACTCATAAGTGATAGAAACATCCCGTACACAGACAAACAATGACTCAGGTCAAACATCCCATACACAGACAAACAACGACTCAGAAGTGATACAAACATCCCGTACACAAACAAACAATGACTCAGAAGTGATACAAACATCCCGTACACAGACAAACAATGACTCAGAAGTGATACAAACATCCCGTACACAGACAAACAATGACTCAGAAGTGATAAACATCCCGTACACAGACAAACAATGACTCAGAAGTGATACAAACATCCCGTACACAGACAAACAATGACTCAGAAGTGATACAAACATCCCGTACACAAACAAACAATGACTCAGAAGTGATAAACATCCCGTACACAAACAAACAATGACTCAGAAGTGATACAAACATCCCGTACACAAACAAACAATGACTCAGAAGTGATAAACATCCCGTACACAGACAAACAATGACTCAGAAGTGATACAAACATCCCGTACACAAACAAACAATGACTCAGAAGTGATACAAACATCCCGTATCAGCCGCAATATTCCATAACACCCCGTAACAAATATACCTGCACCGCAATCTGCAACCCTAGTTTCATGGCAACCTCCATCACCCCTCCCAACACGCCAAGACACTGCCACCGAACCACACCAGCCCAGCACCAGACCGCTCGCTACCCTGAACACCAGTGCCGTCGATCGTCATCACATGACGTCACCAGATGGCGTAACCCAACAGCGGCGGCTGAAACGGGGTTCTTACCGCTCTGGGCCCTAGCCAGAGGTTCGGAGGTTCCCAGTAATCTACTTGTTGCACTGAAAGACTAATATCCATGACCTGCCGGCAGAGACAGGACGGCGAGTCAGTCGGGTCTCATCCAGCTCCAGATGGCGTTACACAAGTGGTGACATCACACAATTGGTGGTGACGTCATTGAGAGTTGGTGGGTTCGTGGGATAAAGACAAAATGTGATACAACTGTGTAGAAAATGCAATGCAGTGGTAGACAATTAGGGGCATTCAACTAGTCATCAGCTGAAAACTTAATTTCCAGATGTTAGTAATCGTGGAGGTCTTGTTAACGATATCAAAGCAGTATGCCACGTGTTGGCTTCAAACGAATGGCCATTGGACATGATCCATATTACATCACCTGTGTTAGTGGCACAGGTGGCACAGGTGTATTCACCCCAGTTAACTCCCACTCTACCTAGTAGCTATCTGTCTTCTCCCCCTCGTCCTCCTCGCCCGCCCCCGCTCCCTCCCCTAAATAACTCCCGGGACTCCATGGTAACTCCTGATAACTCCCTGGTATCTCCCTGGTAACTCCCTGGTAACTCCCTGGTAACTCCCTGATGTCTCCCTGGTATCTCCCTGATAACTCACTGTGCCGCTCTGCTGCTGCAGTTCGAAGCCGATCGGTCCGAAGCCGTAGCAGGCCAGAGAGATGAGCATAACCAGCACCTGGACCGTGGTCACCCAGTAGGTGAAGTACGGTCGGTGGTCCTCCAGGTCGTCCATCTGCGCCACCACGTCCGACCGGGCCGTCACAGATCGCCGCACCGACCGGCCGCTGAGGGTCAGAGGTCAGGTCAGAGGTCAGGTCAGATGTCAGGTCAGATGTCAGGTCAGAGGTCAGGTCAGAGGTCAGGTCAGAGGTCAGGTCAGAGGTCAGGTCAGAGGTCAGGTCAGAGGTCAGGTCAGAGGTCAGGTCAGAGGTCAGGTCAGAGGTCAGGTCAGAGGTCAGGTCAGAGATCAGGTCAGAGGTCAGGTCAGAGGTCAGGTCAGAGGTCAGGTCAGAGATCAGGTCAGAGGTCAGGTCAGAGGTCAGGTCAGAGGTCAGGTCAGAGGTCAGGTCAGAGGTCAGGTAAGAGGTCAGGTCAGAGGTCAGGTCAGAGGTCAGGTCAGAGGTCAGGTCAGAGGTCAGGTCAGAGGTCAGGTCAGAGGTCAGGTCAGAGGTCAGGTCAGAGGTCAGGTCAGAGGTCAGGTCAGAGGTCAGGTCAGAGGTCAGGTCAGAGGTCAGGTCAGAGGTCAGGTCAGAGGTCAGTTCAGAGGTCAGGTCAGAGGTCAGGTCAGAGGTCAGGTCAGTGGTCAGGTCAGAGGTCAGGTCAGAGGTCAGGTCAGAGGTCAGGTCAGAGGTCAGGTCAGATGTCAGATCAGAGGTCAGGTCAGATGTCAGGTCAGAGGTCAGGTCAGAGGTCAGGTCAGAGGTCAGGTCAGAGGTCAGGTCAGAGGTCAGGCGGGGCGCAATCCAACCTGGATGTTACCGACCGCCGCACCGACCCGCCGCTGTGGGGGAGAGGTCAGGTCAGGTCAGGTCACAAGGGTCCCAAAGGTCATAAATCTGAGCAGAGGTCAAGCAGGTGATAGGATCACACTTCACATGTGAAGCCAAGACATGCAGGACACACAGGTTGTACTGGTCTGATACAATTCACACGCGTGTTACATAGATCACATGTCGCACAAGTCGCACAGCTTATAGCAGCCGTCACTATGTCGAATACAAAGCCGCGTTAACAACGACAGTCCACAAAACATCGGCTACGTGTCGGTGATCAGCCGTAAGCCGTTGAAGTAACACATGTGACAAGAAAGCCGACAGCCCACAGCACCAGAACATCACCAGAACACACAACACCAGAAACAGGCTATCACTGTCGCCACCAGCCGGTATTGGCATTTGCATTTTTGAACGTCCAGTTTAAACATCAAACAGCCATGGCAACCTCATCAGAATAATTCCAACTTCAACCTTTTAATTTATTTGTCGAATACGTGAAATTAAATCGATAGGGCACTAAATAAAATATAATCGGAATAACATGATGGTTGAAACTTTTCTTATGCACTTCAATTATAAATCTTGGTATGATAGTCCCACACAAGAACTGCCAATATTGTGCTATATAGCTCACAAACTCACCATTGAACATCTGACACACACACACAGAGACAGCCACACAGACAGCCACACAGACAGCCACACAGACAGCCACACAGACAGCCACACAGACAGCCACACAGACAGCCACACAGACAGCCACACAGACAGCCACACCCACACCCACAGACAGCCACACAGACAGCCACACAGACAGCCACACAGACAGCCACACAGACAGCCACACAGACAGCCACACAGACAGCCACACAGACAGCCACACAGACAGCCACACAGACAGCCAAACTCACACCCACAGACAGCCACACAGACAGCCACACAGACAGACACACAGACAGCCACACAGACAGCCACACAGACAGCCACACAGACAGCCACACAGACACACACACAGACAGACACACAGACAGCCACACAGACAGCCACACAGACAGACACACAGACAGCCACACAGACAGCCACACAGACAGCCACACAGACAGCCACACAGACAGCCACACAGACAGCCACACAGACAGCCACACAGACAGCCACACAGACAGCCACACAGACAGCCACACAGACAGCCACACAGACAGCCACACAGACAGCCACACAGACAGCCACACAGACAGCCACACAGACAGCCACACAGACAGACACACAGACAGCCACACAGACAGCCACACAGACAGCCACACAGACAGCCACACAGACAGACACACATACAGCCACACAGACAGCCACACAGACAGCCACACAGACAGCCACACAGACAGCCACACAGACAGCCACACAGACAGCCACACAGACAGCCACACAGACAGCCACACAGACAGCCACACAGGCAGCCACACAGACAGCCACACAGACAGCCACACAGACAGACACACAGACAGCCACACAGACAGCCACACAGACAGCCACACAGACAGCCACACACACAGCCACACAGACAGCCACACAGACAGCCACACAGACAGCCACACAGACAGCCACACAGACAGCCACACAGACAGCCACACAGACAGCCACACAGACAGCCACACAGACAGCCACACAGACAGCCACACAGACAGCCACACAGACAGCCACACAGACAGCCACACAGACAGACACACAGACAGCCACACAGACAGCCACACAGACAGCCACACAGACAGCCACACAGACAGCCACACAGACAGCCACACAGACAGCCACACAGACAGCCACACAGACAGCCACACAGACAGACACACAGACAGCCACACAGACAGCCACACAGACAGCCACACAGACAGCCACACAGACAGCCACACAGACAGCCACACAGACAGCCACACCCACACCCACACACATCCCCCCGACACACCCACACCCACACCCACACCCACACCCACACCCACACCCACACCCACACCCACACCCACACCCACACCCACACCCACACCCACACCCACACACGTCACTAGGTGACGTCATACTTACCCAAACAGCCTGCCGGCCAGACCTTTCCCGTACTGCCGCCGGTTACTGTTGTCGAACACACGGTCCAACATCTGCGCCCAGATGCGCTTGTTGCCGACCCCGGGCCCCGCGTCCGAGACGTCCCCCCGGTCCGCCGGCGGCCGCTGCCACTGCGCCCTGTAATCAAGGGCAGAGTCAGGTCAGGTCAGGTCAGGTCAGGTCAGGTCAGGTCAGGTCAGGTCAGGTCAGGTCAGGCCATGCGCGTCTCGTCACATGCGAGTCTCGGACCAGTCCGTGTTGACTCCCAACTGACCCGATTGGACCCCCAGCTGACCCATATTGACCCTATGTTGTTCCAGTGCTGACCGCGACTTGACCCCGTGCTGATTCCGAATTGATCCCGAACTGTCCTGGACTTGACATCATGCTGATCCAAGTTGACCCCGAACTGACCCCGTACTGGCCCAGACCCAATAGTGATTATGTACTAACCCTGCGCTAACCACGATCTAAACCCTTGGTAAACCCCAACCAACCGATATCGACACTCGGTCTCGTGACCAGAACCATCTGTGCTGGAGGGGGGGGGGGGGGGCTAAAGCAGCCACAGGCAGGCACATTAGCCGAGGACGCACGTCGTGACACACTGATACAGTATGTAGCGGTAATGGAGGACCCGGAACGGCGGTGGCGGCGGGCGGCGGCAGCGGGGACTGTCGAACACAGGTCATCAGGCACCGGCGGCGGCAGACCGGCTGTGGTGGTGGTGGTGGTGGTGGTGGTGGTGGTGGTGGTGGTGGTGGTGGTGGTGGTGGTGGTGGTGGTGGTGGTGGTGGTGGTGGTGGTGGTGGTGGTGGTGGTGGTGATGATGGTGGTGATGGTGGTGATGGTGGTGATGGTGGTGATGGTGGTGATGGTGGTGATGGTGGTGATGGTGGTGATGGTGGTGATGGTGATGGTGATGGTGATGGTGGTGGTGGTGGTGGTGGTGGTGGTGGTGGTGGTGGTGGGTGGTGGTGGGTGGTGGTGGTGGTGGTGGTGGTGGTGGTGGTGGTGGTGGTGGTGGTGGTGGTGGTGGTGGTGGTGGTGGTGGTGGTGGTGGTGGTGGTGGTGGTGGTGGTGGTGGTGGTGGTGGTGGTGGTGGTGGTGGTGGTGGTGGTGGTGGTGGTGGTGGTGGTGGTGGTGGTGGTGGTGGTGGTAGGGGGAGGGGGGGGGGGGTGGAGACGGCAGACCAGCAGTGGTGGGGAGAGAATAGACAACCAGCAGTGGTGGAGATAGACGGTCACAGACCAGCAGTGGTGAAGATGGACGGTCACAGACCAGCAGTGGTGCAGATAGACGGTCACAGACCAGCAGTGGTGGAGATAGACGGTCACAGACCAGCAGTGGTGGAGATGGACGGTCACAGACCAGCAGTGGTGGAGATGGACGGTCACAGACTAGCAGTGGTGCAGATAGACGGTCACAGACCAGCAGTGGTGTAGATAGACGGTCACAGACCAGCAGTGGTGGAGATAGACGGTCACAGACCAGCAGTGGTGCAGATAGACGGTCACAGACCAGCAGTGGTGGAGAGAATAGACAACCAGCAGTGGTAGAGATAGACGGTCACAGACCAGCAGTGGTGGAGATAGACGGTCACAGACCAGCAGTGGTGGAGATAGACGGTCACAGACCAGCAGTGGTGCAGATAGACGGTCACAGACCAGCAGTGGTGGAGAGAATAGACAACCAGCAGTGGTGGAGATAGACGGTCACAGACCAGCAGTGGTAGAGATAGACGGTCACAGACCAGCAGTGGTGGACATATACGGTCACATACCAGCAGTGGTTGACATAGACGGTCACAGACCAGCAGTGGTGGACATAGACGGTCACAGACCAGCAGTGGTGGAGAGAATAGACAACCAGCAGTGGTAGAGATAGACGGTCACAGACCAGCAGTGGTGGAGATAGACGGTCACAGACCAGCAGTGGTGGAGATAGACGGTCACAGACCAGCAATGGTGCAGATAGACGGTCACAGACCAGCAGTGGTGGAGAGAATAGACAACCAGCAGTGGTGGAGATAGACGGTCACAGACCAGCAGTGGTGGAGATAGACGGTCACAGACCAGCAGTGGTGCAGATAGACGGTCACAGACCAGCAGTGGTGGAGAGAATAGACAACCAGCAGTGGTGGAGATAGACGGTCACAGACCAGCAGTGGTGGAGATAGACGGTCACAGACCAGCAGTGGTGGACATATACGGTCACAGACCAGCAGTGGTGGAGATAGACGGTCACAGACCAGCAGTGGTGGAGATAGACGGTCACAGACCAGCAGTGGTGGAGATAGACGGTCACAGACCAGCAGTGGTGGAGATAGACGGTCACAGACCAGCAGTGGTGCAGATAGACGGTCACAGACCAGCAGTGGTGCAGATAGACGGTCACAGACCAGCAGTGGTGGAGATAGACGGTCACAGACCAGCAGTGGTGCAGATAGACGGTCACAGACCAGCAGTGGTGGAGAGAATAGACAACCAGCAGTGGTGGAGATAGACGGTCACAGACCAGCAGTGGTGGAGATAGACGGTCACAGACCAGCAGTGGTGGACATATACGGTCACATACCAGCAGTGGTTGACATAGACGGTCACAGACCAGCAGTGGTGGACATATACGGTCACAGACCAGCAGTGGTGGAGAGAATAGACAACCAGCAGTGGTGGAGATAGACGGTCACAGACCAGCAGTGGTGGAGATAGACGGTCACAGACCAGCAGTGGTGGACATATACGGTCACATACCAGCAGTGGTTGACATAGACGGTCACAGACCAGCAGTGGTGGACATAGACGGTCACAGACCAGCAGTGGTGGAGATGGACGGTCACAGACCAGCAGTGGTGGAGAGAATAGACAACCAGCAGTGGTGGAGATAGACGGTCACAGACCAGCAGTGGTGGAGATGGACGGTCACAGACCAGCAGTGGTGGAGAGAATAGACAACCGGTGGAGATAGACGGCCACAGACCAGCAGTGGTGGAGATAGACGGTCACAGACCAGCAGTGGTGTAGATAGACGGTCACAGACCAGCAGTGGTGCATATAGACGGTCACAGACCAGCGGTGGTGGAGAGAATAGACAACCAGCAGTGGTGGAGATAGACGGTCACAGACCAGCAGTGGTGGACATAGACGGTCACAGACCAGTAGTGGTTGACATAGACGGTCACAGACCAGCAGTGGTGGAGATAGACGGTCGCAGACCAGCAGTGGTGGAGAGAATAGGCTACTCCACCGAGCCAGCTGGGGCCGTCATGACGTCATGACGTCATGACGTCATGACGGGAGTGCGGTGAAGGATGGGGTCATGACGGGAGTGCGGTGGAGGATGGGGCAACAATGCTCCACATACCGCTCTCTAAGAGAGGAGGAGGAGGAGGATGTCCCAGTCCAGGGTTCCCGTCCACGTCAATTCAATCAAAGCAAATACATTCTGACAACAATGGAACACGTAAAATGTAAATAACCAGTCTCGAATCCATTTCGGAGTTTCCATTGTTTCATTAAAATAAAATGATGTATTTTCATGTCCGTTGGATTGTCTCACAAATCCACTTAATCATGCAGACTAAACGGGCGTTTGGATAGAATCAGGTACAGTCGGTCCCAAAATGATCTTCCCTAGCTCTGGGTCTCCCACGGTAGGCAAAACGATAGCTGGCTGAATCCCGCAACGAGGCGGGACCGGACCGGTTTGACAGCTCGCCCGGTGCCGGCCGATACTTGGCGGAATCTGCACCGCTCCGTCCTGGTCTGACCCACACAGACCGATTGGGGAATAACAATGCGCATGTGTGGCGAGACTGTGTGGCGGACCGTGGTTGGAAATATACGCAGACCTAGAATGTGAAGTTAGCGACGATGTCTGTGATGACCAGTTTTAAGACAGCCATAGGTCTGTGAAACATCGCTAAGTGTCAAATTGATAGAACACTGCACGGGCTATACTACGACGAATATTTGTATCTCAAGTTGACCGATACTGTCGTCACAGATGTCGTCTCGGAAATGGCTATCCGTCGTGTCGCTTGCGACGATTGAGAAATTTACCGTGCGCCAAAAAATAAAGTGTCGATATTTAGACCTGATCTCAAGGTGAAAGTCAAATTTAAACACGTAGCCAGTCAGATGCTCTATCAGCTACACACCTGGCGATGCTTCATAGACCTAAGGTCGTAAATACTGTCGTCGCAGATATCGTCGCTAACTTAATGGATATAAACGCGCCCGGGTGTGTTTGTGGAGCGTGAAGGACGGAGCGGCGTGATTCAAACATATCAGTGCGAGGCCCACTGCATTTGTATGCTTTTTCGTGTAGAATTATCAGGTGGACGTTTGCTTTCGCAATTTCGGGGTTCTGCATTGCACATGACACGTGGCATGATTAAGAAAGAAATACACGTAAAAGGGCCTCGTGCCATCGCGGTTCGAACCCACGACCAATCTACGAATACGCTAGGAGTAGGCAGCTATACCGACTGAGCTATTTGGGCTGATGTGGTGAACACTGTTATTCAGTCTCCAATATTGGATCTCTGCCAGCTCAGGACAGGTGACCTCTTGACCCTCGAGACAGACAGCCCTGACCACCACCCGGGTCGCGGCGCATTCCATTCCAACAACGCCCCGCACTCCCTCCCTCTCTCCCCTCCCCAGGTCACGCACCTGCCAGACAGCCACAATGGGTACCAACCTACGGTGGGGAAACCATTTTTGTTTGTGCCCATCGCGACCGTAGCGCCACGTGGTGGCAAGGGAAGATCATTATGAGACCGACTGTACATGCATCTCTACACACAGTGGCGGTGTGAATGTACACTGTGTCGGTGTGAATGTACACTGTCGGTGTGAATGTACACAGTAGCGGTGTGAATGTACACAGTGGCGGTGTGAATGTACACAGTGGCGGTGTGAATGTACACAGTGGCGGTGTGAATGTACAGTCGGTCTCATAATGATCTTCCCTAGCGCTGGGTCTCCGACGGTAGGCAAAACGATAGCTGGCTGAATCCCGCACTGATGACCAGTTTTAAGAAAACCATAGGTCTGTGAAGCATCGCCAAGTGTGCAATTGATAGAACACTGCACGAGCTATACTTTAAGACGAATATTTGTATCTCAAGTTGACCGATACCGTCGTCACAGATGTCTCGGAAATGGCTATCCGTCATGTTGCTTGCGACGATCAAGAAATTTGCATTGCGCCAAAAATAAAGTGTCGATATTGTGACCTGATTTCAAGGTCAAGGTCAAATTTAAACACGTAGCCAGTCGGGTGCCCTATCAGCTACACACCTGGCGATGCTTCATAGACCTAAGCTTTTGAATACTGTCGTCGCAGATATCGTCGCTGGGTATAAACACGCCCGGGTGTGTTGGTGGAGCGTGAAGGAATTGTGGGCTGGCAATGGGCTGGGCCTGGGCCGGGCCTCAACTTTAAGAACATCACTGGACTCTGGATGGGTCTGGGCCTGATAATTTTGAAGTAATGCACGCGTCGCACAAGCTCAGGTCAGAGCTCAACAATATTTTAACCAGCAGTTCACTTACACAACAACACACTGTTGCTGTGGCTGTGGATTTGTGTTTTTTTTGGCTAGCATAGTTGGTTAATTGTTTCACATCTATAGTATACAAGTAAAATGCTAGGATAATTATTGCGAATTTTGTGAAAATAATTATATGCTTACTCTGAACGGGCCGGACCGGGCCTGGGCCTCAATGTTATGAATTTTACCGAGCCTGGTCTGGGCCTGGGCTTGGTGTTCATGGGCCTGGGCCCGGCTGGGCTGGGGGTTGGTGGGCCCGTGACGAACACTGCAGTACACTACTCGTGCTAAGCATGTATTTTTCGACATAGTTTAGCCCCAAAACGTGTGGTTATAGCGCGGTTTGAACCCACGGTCACGATTATGACATAGGGCGCCGGCCACTCTATCGATCAAGCTATTGCATCTGTTGTATGTAACGCTGCTACTTGCTCTTCTATCTATCCTTATCTCAGCTGCTGGTTGGCGGAAACGTTGGTTCTCTGCCAGCTCGGGATAGCCGGCGGTTATACGGACCAGCCCGTGAACTGACTCAGAAAGGTATTACAGAACGGCCATTCATTGTCAAAGCGTGGATGAATGTCAGCTGATCCCGATGCGACGTATTTTTTATCGTATAAATACATGTTCAAGTGATTGTTTATATTCACTGATTGTTTGGTATTTAATGAAGTGTTTTAGTTATTTATCAGAATTAAATTGAAGATCGCCTGTTTGTGTTTGTGAGTGAAGCGTATACTTTAGATGATAAGAAAACAATATTATCATAAAACAGAGTGAGGTATCTTTACAAAGTCATGATTCATGCCATTAGGCAGCACGCTGGCGTGGTCATTCTGAGGTGAAAGCATTAACGGATTTGTGTTATATGTGTAATGACAAACACTCTTCGCCATATAGACAGAAATAGCTCGCTTTAACCGGTCCGACCTGGCTCGAGCCGACCCGGCCTGGACCGGCCCTGTCTGGCCGCTGCGATGTGTAACCCTAGGATGTAAGTTTGGACCCGATAGGTTGAAATCCCATTCCGTGTCACTCTGATGAACACAGGCGCCCTCTCCCCTCCCCTCCCCCAGCTCACGCGCCGGCCGAGCTGTCACTGTGGGTACACCCCTATTAGGATGAGTCTATTTTACCTCGACCGCAGCGCCATCTACTTACGCTGGCAGATACATAATAGACCGACAGTACACAGTGGCCAGATCCCTTTTGATCCTCCAGACTGCCGGTCCTCCATCCCTTGTCACGCCCACGTTACCCCGGGTCTGGTGGTCGCTGGCCACCGGGCATGTGGTGGCCTCGAGCTGCCCCCCGGGAGTGGTGGCCGTCTGCATGGCGTGGGCTCTCCGCGCAGCTTCGCGCTGCGGGGAAGGGCCTGTCCATGGGCGGTTGCCCGGTCGGCGTCCATTTTGACCCACTTTACCCCTTCTCCTTCATCCCATGGCTGCGCAATGGTCCAAGTAGACCGAAGCGGCCATATCCTAACCAAACCAAACACAGTGGCGGTTTGAATGTACACTGTGTCGGTGTGAATGCACACAGTGGCGGTGTGAATGTACACAGTGGCGGTGTGAATGTACACAGTAGCGGTGTGAATGTACACAGTGGCGGTGTGAATGTACACAGTGGCGGTGTGAATGTACACAGTGGCGGTGTGAATGTACACAGTGGCGGTGTGAATGTACACAGTGGCGGTGTGAATGTACACAGTGGCGGTGTGAATGTACACAGTGGCGGTGTGAATGTACACAGTAGCGGTGTGAATGTACACAGTGGCGGTGTGAATGTACACAGTGGCGGTGTGACTTTACAGGGAATCCTGTGTCATCATCAAACAACTCGGTACCACCCAAAACGACCACTTCAAAGCCCAGCAAACAACGCCTTCGTTTGCCACCATAGTTTGCCGTCCAACACCGGCGGCATATGGAGAGGGAGCCAAGCACATACTCATGTCGCATGCACCACTGGCAGCAGGACTTCTGTCACAGATCAGTCAACCCCTCCCATCACACCGGCGGCGTATGGAGAGGGAGCCGAGCACACACTCATGTCGCACGCACCACTGGCAGCAGGACTTCTGTCACAGATCAGTCAACCCCTCCCCCCTCCATCACACCGGCAGCGTATGGAGAGGGAGCCGAGCACACACTCATGTCGCATGCACCACTGGCAGCAGGACTTCTGTCACAGATCAGTCAACCCCTCCCATCACACCGGCGGCGTATGGAGAGGGAGCCGAGCACACACTCATGTCGCACGCACCACTGGCAGCAGGACTTCTGTCACAGATCGTCAACCCCTCCCCCCCCCCCCCCCCATCACACCGGCAGCGTATGGAGAGGGAGCCGAGCACACACTCATGTCGCATGCACCACTGGCAGCAGGACTTCTGTCACAGATCAGTCAACCCCTCCCCCCCCCCTCCATCACACCGGCGGCGTATGGAGAGGGAGCCGAGCACACACTCATGTCGCACGCACCACTGGCAGCAGGACTTCTGTCACAGATCAGTCAACCCCTCCCCCCCCCCCCTCCATCACACCGGCGGCGTATGGAGAGGGAGCCGAGCACACACTCATGTCGCACGCACCACTGGCAGCAGGACTTCTGTCACAGATCAGTCAACCCCTCCCCCATCACACCGGCAGCGTATGGAGAGGGAGCCGAGCACACACTCATGTCGCACGCACCACTGGCAGCAGGACTTCTGTCACAGATCAGTCAACCCCCCCTCCATCACACCGGCAGCGTATGGAGAGGGAGCCGAGCACACACTCATGTCGCATGCACCACTGGCAGCAGGACTTCTGTCACAGATCAGTCAACCCCTCCCCCCCCCCCTCCATCACACCGGCGGCGTATGGAGAGGGAGCCGAGCACACACTCATGTCGCATGCACCACTGGCAGCAGGACTTCTGTCACAGATCAGTCAACCCCTCCCCCCCCCTCCATCACACCGGCGGCGTATGGAGAGGGAGCCGAGCACACACTCATGTCGCACGCACCACTGGCAGCAGGACTTCTGTCACAGATCAGTCAACCCCTCCCATCACACCGGCGGCGTATGGAGAGGGAGCCGAGCACACACTCATGTCGCACGCACCACTGGCAGCAGGACTTCTGTCACAGATCAGTCAACCCCTCCCATCACACCGGCGGCGTATGGAGAGGGAGCCGAGCACACACTCATGTCGCACGCACCACTGGCAGCAGGACTTCTGTCACAGATCAGTCAACCCCTCCCATCACACCGGCGGCGTATGGAGAGGGAGCCGAGCACACACTCATGTCGCACGCACCACTGGCAGCAGGACTTCTGTCACAGATCAGTCAACCCCTCCCCCCCCCCCCCCCATCACACCGGCAGCGTATGGAGAGGGAGCCGAGCACACACTCATGTCGCATGCACCACTGGCAGCAGGACTTCTGTCACAGATCAGTCAACCCCTCCCCCCCCCCCCCCCTCCATCACACCGGCAGCGTATGGAGAGGGAGCCGAGCACACACTCATGTCGCACGCACCACTGGCAGCAGGACTTCTGTCACAGATCAGTCAACCCCTCCCCCCCCCCCCCCCCCCATCACACCGGCGGCGTATGGAGAGGGAGCCGAGCACACACTCATGTCGCATGCACCACTGGCAGCAGGACTTCTGTCACAGATCAGTCAACCCCTCCCCCATCACACCGGCGGCGTATGGAGAGGGAGCCGAGCACACACTCATGTCGCACGCACCACTGGCAGCAGGACTTCTGTCACAGATCAGTCAACCCCTCCCATCACAGTTTCCTCCTTCGCATAATTTAGCCGATTTTGGAACCCAAGCCAAAGCGCATAAAGCCATGTCACCTGTCCCCTAGTTTAGACGCCAACCAGGGGATCCGCAACACGCCTTTGAAATTGGGCGGGGGGGGACGGGATCGAGGGAAGCCGAGTGGTTGCCGTCAGCGAAACGTTGTTGACCGGGGGGGGGGGGGGGGGGGGCATTAGCGAAAAGTTGTTGAGCGGGAGGATGGAGCGTCAGCGAAAAGTTGTTGAGCGGGGGGGGGGGGGGGGAGGTGTGTGGAGCGTCAGCGAAATCTTAATGAGTACAATTGAACCCTGATTTCTAGTTGTTTGTCAGGGAAAATGGGGGGATGGGGGGATAATCCCCCTGGCTCAAGAATGGGGGTACACGTCCCCGCGTGGCGAAGCCCCTGACCCCAACCCGCCTTAGCAAGTAGCAACAGTAGTCTGTGCTAACCATAACAATCTATTTTTAACCGGTTTCACCCTTCCAATAACGATCAGCGGCGCGCCAGCCGGCGAGCCCCAGGCTGACGACACGATTAGCGGCTGGCGACGCGCCGTTGCCATGCCAACCGTGTTACCCTGACGTCTGAGGAGCGTACACGTCGCCACCGCAGCCGCCACCGCTCTCAGTAGGAGGCAGAGTTGAAATTAGCCGGGCCGCTCGGCCGGAATTCGGGCGGCCCGGCGAAAAGCAGAACCCCAGCGGGGAACAAGTGGTCCGTGATTGGGCGACGCTTGGTAGTTCCTGGTAACGGTGCAGGGTGGTAATTGGTATGTCACCATTGGGCGAGGCCTGGTAGTTCCTGGTAACGGTGCAGGGTCGTAATTGGTATGTCGCCACTGGTAACTCGGAAAGCCGGATGGGGACAAAGAACAATTCTGAGTCGACAAACAATGCAAATTCGATTAAATCAAAGTCGGTTAAAAGCGGCACGTAAGAGGCCGACACAATATTAAAAAGAGGGCCCGAAAGTAAACTTGGCGGTTTTCGGAAACTTATCTTAGCCGATCTAGTAAAGACCGCTTAGGTTAACTAAGACTAACGAGGCTCAATGTGCTACCATTAACAAGTTCAGTTTCGAATGGTTTAAATCTTTAGTGACATTGATAACCCAGCTACAGTCTACACCACTAATTTACCATACCCACCAGCTACAGTCTACACCACTAATTTACCATACCCACCAGCTACAGTCTACACGGTACACCACTAATTTACCATACCCACCAGCTACAGTCTACACGGTACACCACTAATTTGGTATGCATGAATTCAAAGTGAAAATGTGCTACAAAGAGATCATGACGACTGCTATTTAAAAAGAACAAAATAAATGTATAATTCGTATGAAATGTGAGTTACATTTCCCAACAGAAAAGGTGGGCGTGCAACTGACTACCAAATCTGAAACCGGAAAGAATCGGAACTCGTATTATGATAGCCAGCTGATTACAAGTGATCAAGCGTGTATCCAAGGGGGTACCGTGGACACCCGCGGGTACCCCCTTGAGCTGAGGGGCCCATTTTATTTTTGTCTTAGGGACCCTCGCGGTCTCGGGGTCCTTGGATGTCCAGACGTACCCTCGGTCGATCTGAGGGACAACCAGTCGGCCCGTGGGGGCCTCAGTCGTCCTGAAGGGGCCCTCAGTCGGCCTGAGGGGGCCCTCAGTCGGCCTGAGGGGGCCTTCAGTCGCCCTGAGGGGGGCCTCAGTCGGCCTGAGGGGGCCTTCAGTCGCCCTGAGGGGGCCCTCAGTCGGCATGAGGGGACCCTCAGTCGATCTGAGGGGCCCTCAGTCGGCCTGAGGGGACCCTCAGTCGATCTGAGGGGCCCTCAGTCGGCCTGACGGGGCCCTCAGTCGGCCTGAGGGGGCCTTCAGTCGCCCTGAGGGGGCCCTCAGTCGGCCTGAGGGGGCCTTCAGTCGCCCTGAGGGGGCCCTCAGTCGGCATGAGGGGACCCTCAGTCGATCTGAGGGGCCCTCAGTCGGCCTGAGGGGACCCTCAGTCGCCCTAAAGGGGCCCTCAGACGATCTGAGGGGCCCTCAGTCGGCCTGAGGGGACCCTCAGTCAATCTGAGGGACCCTCAGTCGGTCTGAGGGGACCCTCAGTCGCCCTGAATGGGCCCTCCCGGTCAACAACTTTTAGCTCTGACACTACCTACACTACGACCCCCCCCTCCCCCCGCTCAACGACTCATCGCGCTGACGACCCGACGCCGGCGCCCCCCTCAGGTGCCAAAAATGCGCCTCCCAGGCCTGTAGCCTCCCTCAATGAAAATCCTGGATCCGCCCCTGCGAACAAGTTAATTCATGCCAGTCACTGGAAATCATATAATGATTACAATGCAAAACATCGGTCCCGTTCAATTAGCTTTGTTACTTCCGAATCTGAAGAGCCCAAAGGCCCAAAGGTCTGTAAGCCATGAAGTTCGAAAAACATCAAATACATTTATGAAAGGTGAACATAACATTCATTCAGACACTATTGCAATCAATACGGCACCTGTTCGTGGTCTTGTTGCTGAAAGCTGCCATTTCTGATCTCTGATACAGGTCAGCTTCATAATCATTACCCACTATCGTGCGTACCATCCCAGCGGTCAGCTGCGCTCCCATCCTGCTGCCACCGCCGGCAGATGCTTCCTGGCACCCTCCACACCGGCTGTCACACAAAACACGGGACCGTGTCCGAAAACACGGTCCCGTGTCCTCGAACACGGTCCGTGTCCCCGAACACGGTAATATCATCACCGAGCTCATGGCCCCGTCCAATACACGACGGCACGGACCTGCCCCGGTCCCATGACGCGCCAGGGAGGCTCACTCGGGAGCTGACTGCGCAGCGCGGCCGAAAGGCGAGCCGATTCACACTGCACGCTCTCCATCCAATGGTACCCAGTATCAAACAGGATTGAACGGAATACTAAATATGTGCGGTATATTATCCTTGGATTGATTTTGCATTTAGTCACTTAAATCTAACAAACAATGGTCCGAAAACGGAATTTGCCATAACTGAACAATGTTTAGCCGTATGACATTTATGGATAAACGTGGGTTCGATTTCAATAACTAAACCAAATTAGATATCAGTGCCTGCAGAAACAAACACGAATCCAGTGTTCATTGCAATCACGGCGACATTTTAGAACTGGACCGACATCGAAATAATCTCAGGATTTGGACGGGATCCGAATCCAAAGAGGATCTACTCAGATTACGTCACAGCTATCAGGATCGTCCAATTTGATCTCCCTACTCTGTGGCGTGCGGTCGGCCACTCGCCCCAGGCGAAATGGTGGCGTGCGGTCGGCCATCGGCATCAATAATAACTGTCTGGTCCACGCGGCCGTCCGCTGCCCCCTGGCACGGCAACCGATATTGGCTGGCTGGCTGGCTGGCTGGCTGGCTGGCTGGCTGGCTGGCTGGCTGGCTGGCTGGCTGGCAGGCAGGCAGGCTGGCTGGCTGGCTGGCTGGCTGGCTGGCTGGCAGGCAGGCAGGCAGGCAGGCAGGCAGGCAGGCAGGCAGGCAGGCAGGCAGGCAGGCAGGCAGGCAGGCAGGCAGGCAGGCAGGCAGGCAGGCAGGCTGGCAGGCTGGCAGGCTGGCAGGCTGGCAGGCTGGCAGGCTGGCAGGCTGGCAGGCTGGCAGGCTGGCAGGCTGGCAGGCTGGCAGGCTGGCAGGCTGGCAGGCTGGCAGGCTGGCAGGCTGGCAGGCTGGCAGGCTGGCAGGCTGGCAGGCTGGCAGGCTGGCAGGCTGGCAGGCTGGCAGGCTGGCATGACAGGCTGGCTGGCTGGCTGGCAGGCTGGCAGGCTGGCTGCTGGCTGGCTGGCTGGCTGGCTGGCTGGCTGGCTGGCTGGCTGGCTGGCTGGCTGGCTGGCTGGCTGGCTGGGCTGGCTGGCTGGCTGGCTGGCTGGCTCGGCTGGCTGGCTGGCTGGCTGGCTGGCTGCTGGCTGGCTGGCTGGCTGGCTGGGCTGGCTGGCTGGCTGGCTGGCTGGTTGGCAGGCTGGCTGGCTGGCTGGCTGGTTGGCAGGTTGGCAGGTTGGCAGGTTGGCAGGTTGGCAGGCTGGCTGGCTGGCTGGCATGGCTGGCATGGCTGGCTGGCAGGCTGGCTGGCTGGCTGGCTGGCTGGCTGGCTGGCTGGCTGGCTGGCTGGCTGGCTGGCTGGCTGGCTGGCTGGCTGGCTGGCTGGCTGGCTGGCTGGCTGGCTGGCTGGCAGGCAGGCAGGCTGGCTGCAGGCTGGCTGGCTGGCTGGCTGGCTGGCTGGCTGGCTGGCTGGTGGCTGGCTGGCTGGCTGGCTGGCTGGCTGGCTGGCTGGCTGGCTGGCTGGGCTGGCTGGCTGGCTGGCTGGCTGGCTGGGCTGGCTGGCTGGCTGGCAGGCTGGCAGGCTGGCAGGCTGGCAGGCTGGCAGGCTGGCAGGCTGGCAGGCTGGCAGGCTGGCAGGCTGGCAGGCTGGCAGGCTGGCAGGCCTGGCAGGCCTGGCAGGCTGGCAGGCTGGCAGGCTGGCAAGGCTGGCAGGCTGGCAGGCTGGCAGGCTGGCAGGCAGGCTGGGCTGGCTGGCTGGCTGGCTGGCTGGCTGGCTGGCTGGCTGGCTGGCTGGCTGGCTGCGGCTGGCTGGCTGGCTGGCTGGCTGGCTGGCTGGCTGGCTGGCTGGCTGGCTGGCTGGCTGGCTGGCTGGCAGGCTGGCAGGCTGGCATGACAGGCTGGCAGGCTGGCATGACAGGCTGGCAGGCTGCAGGCTGGCAGGCTGGCAGGCTGGCAGGCTGGCAGGCTGGCTGGCTGGCTGGCTGGCTGGCTGGCTGGCTGGCTGGCTGGCTGGCTGGCTGGCTGGCTGGCTGGCTGGCTGGCTGGGCTGGCTGGCTGGCTGGCTGGCTGGCTGGCTGGCTGGCTCGCTGGCTGGCTGGCTGGCTGGCTGGCTGGCTGGCTGGCTGGCTGGCTGGCTGGCTGGCTGGCTGGCTGGCTGGCTGGCTGGCTGGCTGGCGCTGTATTGAAGAGAGGATACGGCGAACACGTAATGAGGGCGTTGAGAAGTGTGAAGACGCAACGAGAGAGGACGATCTGTGAGAAAGGCAGCGCTGCAAATGATGTCGAGGACGAAGTGAGAGAACGTGTGGTGAGGACGCCACGAGGACGCTATGAGATGACGATGTAAGGACAATGTGGGGACGCTATGAGAGGATGCTATGAGGACACTGTGAGGACGCTGTGAGGAATTGTGAGGACGGATGCTAGGAGGGGCTGTGAGAGGAAGCTGTGAGAGGGTGTCGTGAGGACGCTATTACAACGCAACGAGGACGCTTGAGGACGCTTTGAGGACGCTGTGCTCTGAGAGGACTCTATGTGGAGGCGCAAAGATGTGGCTGGTTCCTGCTCTTGGACTCCACTGCACTTCAGACAAGTTCCGGATGACATTGACAATAATTAGCTTCACTTGGGACATGTCACGTACCAGGGCATCCTGTAATATATTTTGACTGGGAGGGGGGGGGGGGGGGGGGGGAGGCACCCACACATGTTTTCCGATGATAGGCTTTGGACATCCCCCTGCCAAATCTTGTTGTATTTTCGGTTTCGCGTACGGCACATGAACTGTCTGATGAATCACAAAAGTTGCATTTAATTTTATCTGTCACGCAGAAGCAGATGTGAAGAGAAGAACGGGCACCGAAATGTTTGAAGCCTTAAAATGCGCGCCGAAGGTGCTCAAATTTGTCCTGTTCAAGTTCCCGAATTTATTATTTTCTGAATGTATGACTGATGCTGTTCGACCTTTATTCTCAGTAGGTATTTGTATCTTTGAACTTAGTATTGCTGTTGTCACTCATCATATAAAACATGCGCAAGGTAGAGGATTTGTGATCAAGGCAAAAGTTAAGTAGACGTAGACGCGTTTTTATGTACAAGTCCATTGAATTTTATGAATATTTAACTGCCATTAATTTAATTAGTTAATTTAACCCTCGCCCTACGGGGGGGGGGGGGGGTCCAAAAACGACCCACTGAGGTTTTTCTTTCATAACTTTTTAGACATGCGGCGCATCTTACTGAAATTTTCAGTAGCTAAGTATACATCAATTATACGTATGCTGTAAAAATTTAATTGAAATTGGTTGAGAAATTTGGGATAAAATGATGTTTTGATGAAGTCATGTTGGTGGAAAAACGATAAATATTTGACAAATCGTAGAAAACAGAGTTTTGAAGCAAATTGCAAACACAATTAAGCGAAGATATACAAGGCCATTTTATTTCAAATGGAAATCTCGGATTTTCGAAATTTTTGATTTTTGACCCCCAAAATGAACAAAAACTGTTTTTTTTGGGGGAAAAATCAACACAAAATCAAAATTTTAAAAGATGTTAAAAAAAGAATAAATGTGCGATAACTGAGTATGGACAATACTCAAACCAAATTTCAAAGAAATATCTCTATTTTTGACTGAGTGATGGCTCCCAAGTGTAAGAAATTAATGACGTCATTTAAAAAAAAAATTGACTTTTTTGACCAGATACGAATAAATAATTACCTTTTCTGTATTTATAAGACAAAACTGGTCTAGGAAAATGCCTTTTTATTTACATTTATCAATTTCTCATTTTGAGGTTTTCTGACAGAGCAAAATCGCTGTTCTGGACGTGGTCGATCGAGGTCATTCACTTGAACTGGAAGGTCACTCGTTGACCCGAAACCTAAAAATTGCATACCGTTAGATTCCAAACATGACAGGCAACATGTTGGTTCTTACCGCGTTGCTCTATGTTGCTTGGTTTGGAAGTTAACAGGGGGTCTTTTTAGGACCCCCGTAGGGCGAAGGTGAAAAAAGCTCCCGTAGGGCGTGGGTTAATATACCTAGTTACGAGCGAGCGCGAAGCGCTCACTCGTCTTTCCGTGGTATATGGGAAAACTCTGAATATGAGCGGCCCGGCCCGGCCCGGCCCGGCCTGGCCTGGCCCGATCCGACCCGACCCGACCCGTGGCGACGCTTTTGAGCTCATATCTCAAGCTCATATCTCTACTTTCGAATGTCGACAAGCACATTCGAAAGTACTTCAACGGTCAAATTTTCCAGTTTTAAGACTTCGCTCCAGAAACTCCCAGATATCACAGGAACTATGATAGCTAGGAACAAACGGAAAAACAATGGAAAGCTCTTGCAAAAATTCAATCGCCAAGGTGTCCTCGGATTTTAGCTCAGGTCAATAGTTTAGGCTCCAGAGCTCATCAAATGTAAAAAAGGCAATTTGTTACAAAACAGTTTTTCACGAATAGCTTTTTACCTAGTAGCGACAAGACAATAATTTTGCTGCCATCGTGTTTGTCTCGTCAAGGCGCCTCGACTCATATTAGTGTTGACCAAAAAAGGAGCAAAAAATTGCAGTACCCTTCAAAAAAAAATCCCAGTGCCCTTCACTTGATGATGATGATGGTGATGCGACTACAGTAACCCATTCGTTTTCAAAATACGACAGCTCATCAAATATCTCCACAACAAGCAAATCGCAATAAAACTCCTCTGGATTCCGGGACATGCCGGAATTAAAGGCAACGAAGAAGCAGACAGATTAGCTAAATTAAGTTTACAATCTCTTCCGAAAAATGACCTCCCAAGCCCGCTGGGAGGTCATTTTTGTCATATATTGAATTGCATCCATCAACAATTCGACATATTGCGCCAACCCGAATGGGATGCCGCTCC
>JAXIVJ010002081.1:52500-55000 GCA_036785665.1 Chirona hameri
GATGATGATACCATTTTCGGGTCAATCGATGGCACGTGCCACGTGCCAAGTGCCAACAAGTTGGCGCAAACATTTATTTTTATTTTTCGCCTCCTCAGGTCACACGG
This sequence comes from Chirona hameri, assembly GCA_036785665.1. Classification (NCBI taxonomy): domain Eukaryota; kingdom Metazoa; phylum Arthropoda; class Thecostraca; order Balanomorpha; family Balanidae; genus Chirona; species Chirona hameri. The sequence continues at coordinate 52,608 of JAXIVJ010002081.1, forward strand.
TTGGTGACACAGACTTGATACTCGCAGGTCACGTGCGCGATACAGCGGCCCAACCTCCATTAATGGCTGCCGATGGCCCCCAAAAGTGCCCCCTCCCTCCAGTGCGAGTGTTAATCCGGCATTGACTGGGGTCTCAGCAGAACACCATTGACTGGGGGGGGGGGGGGGGGGGGGGGGTAAACGCCCCCTGGTAATCTTCCGAACCAATGATCGCAGTGAGACGCCCAAGGCGGCAATCGAAAGCTCTCAATGAGACGAATCTATAACATACTAAAACAAATGTCAAAGTGAGGTCAAATGTCAGGTCACGGTCAGGTACAAATCGACGGATTTGAGTTTATGGGCCATACTTTCCATCACAAACCTTCGATTACGACCATGCTCATCCAAAAGCAGACAAAGGTATGCTACACACCCCGCATGAGCTAAAGTGAGATTTTTTTTGCAAAGGTCAAGGTCAAGGTCAGGTCACAAAAGGTCACTATGCGCGACGAAATATCTACGAAAGTCATGCAACACATGTTTTATGGGTTATTTTCCACGTATAATTCGATAGTAATAGTCATTTTACCACCTAACTTAATTTACGTGAAGTTAATGTCAAGTTCAGGTCAAGTCAGGTCACAGGTCACAATTTTAAATTGATAAGTCTACAAAGGCATGTTTTAGACCAGTTTTGTCTCAGAAATACAGTGGTGGTATTTATTTGTCTGTATCTAGTCAATACAAGCCGAAAAACGCAATTTCAACATATGACGGCATGAGTTACCCATACTTTAGATGCCATAAGTCAGTCAAAAATAGTGACATAATTTTGAAATTTGGAATGATAGTTTCCCATATGTGGTTTTGACATATATTCCGCTTTTTTAATATCTTCTAAGAAAAAAGATTGTGTGGGTATTTCCCCCTCCCCCCCAAAAAAAAATATTTTTTTTTAAAATAATTTTTTGGGAGTCAAAAACAAAACTTTAAAAAATCCGAGATAGCCATCTTGTAGCCTTCGCCATTTGCTATCGTTTGACGTTTTTGGATTGCATTTTCCTCAAAATATGGTATTTGTACGGTCTGTTAAAGCATAGCTGATTTTGGTGTAAAACTTGTGGTCACGTCACTAAATTCACTATAACTCTTTGGTTTACGAAATTGCTTTATTTTTCACAGAAGACGTCGAATCGATGTAGAAGAAGGTATTTGAAATTTCACGTTGATAACGCTATTGGTTTGTGAGCTATTACGAAAGTTCATCAGGGGGGGGGGGCTTTAACCCGGTAGTCACTGGGGTATATTCTGTAACAAGACTCACTGCGGAGGGGGGGGGGGGGGGGGTATCCCCCTGGTATCTTTAGAACCAATGATCGCAGCGAGACGCGCAAGGCAGCATTCGAAAGCACAAAATTAGATAAACGTAACGCACACTAAAACATTTCAAATTAAGGTCACATGTCAGGTCACGGTCAAGTCAAACGTCAAAATCGAGGTATTTGAGTTTATGGACAATACTTGCAATCCATGGCCTTCGATTGCGCCTATGGTCACCCAAAGTGCTGTCCAAGGTATGATACACAACATCCCACATGAGCTAAAGTGAGATTGTTGGCACAAATCAAGGTCAGGTCGCCAAAGGTCACTATACACAAAATATTTACGAAAGTCATGCAGCACATCTTTAATGGATGCTTTTAGGCGTATAATTCGATAGTGATAGTCATTTTACCACCCGACTTCATTTACGTGAAGTTAGTGTCAAGTTCATGTCAAGTTCAGATCACTGAAGGTCAAAATTTGAAATTGATGAATCTAAATGAAAAAGGCATGTTTCTATATCAGTTTTGTCTCAGAAATACAGGGCTGGCATTTATTTGTCTGTATCTCGTCAATAAAAGCCAAAAAACGCAATTTCAAAATATGACGTCATTATTTACCCATACCAGTCATGCCACGTCAGTCAAAAAAGATGATTTTGAAATTTGGCATGGTAGTTGCCCATATGTCTTTATCTGACATATATTCCGTTTTTTATATCTTTGAAAAAATTGATTTTGTGGGCATTTTTCCACATTTTTTTCTCGATTTTTTTTGGGGGGGGTCAAAAACCAAAATTGTCAAAAATTCGAGATAGCTGGTTTGTAGCCCTTGCAATTTTCTACCTTTTAGCCTTTTTCGATTACATTTTGCTTCAAATGTGGCATTTATACAGCCTGGCAAAGTTTAGCTGATTTTGGTGTCAAAATCGTGTGTAGTGACGTCACTAAATTCACTATATCTAAAAAAAAATCGAACGAAATTCATTCATTTTTTTCACAAAAGGTGTAAAAATGATGCCCGGAAAGGTACTGAAAGTTGGGCGTCGATACCTGCATTAGTTTGTGAGATATTCCCAATATTCCTCA
>JAXIVJ010002081.1:60000-118330 GCA_036785665.1 Chirona hameri
ACTTGTTTCAATCAACGTCAACCTATGTAACTCTTTTATACTGCAGGCAGCTAGGAAGAAGCCGTGAGGTTCGCATCTCCGTATTATCGCCAAATGTAAAAACAAATAAAAAACCGGGCCCTGGAACCGCCTCTGTTAAGGTTAGGAACTCAAAATTTTGACTCCATATGTGGAATTTAATTCTAGGAAAAGTCTCAAAATTTCATGGGTATGCTCTCAGCTGTTCGGGAGATATCTGCGAAAAACATGAGGGGGGGGGGGGGCGGAATCGGCCCTCCCTGCCACTAATAGGGTAAATTAATTCATTTGCCAATTTTCCAAATCTGTATAAGGAATTGCGTATTGTGTCATGCCGCGAAGCGGCGCGAAATTTTAAAGTTTTTAACTGTGGATAGCTGGATTTTGACTGCTGCGAAGGCAATTTTTACGACTGTACGTCCGACCGTTTGGGGGGGGACATAGTATCGGGACCTTTGGGGGGGGGGGGGGCATGACCCCTTTGCCCCCCCTGGATCCGCCCCTGTTTAAGCACCACACATGTGCCAAGTAGGTACTTCCCGATACCGTTGTTTTCAGCGTGAAACGCTTAAGCGTTTTCAAATTGAAATAACTTCGGTTATATATTTTTTTGTAATGCTTAATGTGAATGGATGTACATATAAGTTTGTCTCATCACCCAATTTCAAGTGCTAACTCCCTTTTTGTGGAAGAAGGTCTGTGGAAGAAGGTCCTCCCTTGAAATGTATCGATTGCTCGAAGTTCGCGACACTCCGGAGTAGTCTTCCAGAACAGCCAGAGCGACGGTGACCGCAGCCTGGGACTTACGACATACCTACGCCAGGCACGTCTTACATATTTAAATACGACATACGCCAGCCACGTCTTACATATTTAGTTACGACATACGCCAGCCACGTCTTACATATTTAGTTACGACATACGCCAGTCACGTCTTACATATTTAGTTACGACATACGTCAGCCACGTCTTACATATTTAGTTACGACATACGCCAGCCACGTCTTACATATTTAGTTACGACATACGCCAGCCACGTCTTACATATTTAGTTACGACATACGCCAGCCACGTCTTACATATTTAGTTACGACATACGTCAGCCACGTCTTACATATTTAGCAAGAGTGCCTCACAAATTCATGCCCAGCCGGGCAGAGAGGCAGCGTTCCAGGAAAACCAACGCAGTCGGTTACCCTTACAAATGACGCCCGTCAGTGCCCGTCAGTTCTGGCGTCTCTAGACACGGGTTGATAGCGCAACTCAACCCCACTGTCCTAAAGCGTTACGGCCAACGTATATAATTGCATAAGTGAAGCCCACTCTCGAAGCTTTGAGATAGCGATTTTTCGCAGTCATGTCACTGCGAGCCACTTAGGTTTGAACTCCCTCTCACAGATTATACCGGAGGTCAGCTACCCCGGGAATAGAAGCTCAGCAGTATCGCGCAATGGGCTCTGGTTGGTAACACAAAGACCCCCCCCCCCCCCCCCCCCCCCATATGGTCCTGCAGTATTCGTCTGACTATCTCACATACTGCCCGAGTCTAACAGAACCACGTTCTGGACCAACATAACGGGTGTGCACTTAATTTCTGGACAAATTTCAATCTCCCATAACTTCTGTGTAACATATCCAGACCTAACTTGACCTGTACATAGTCAAATTCACCGACTAACTGCAGCCACTAGTGGAGGGCGCTGCTGGCACCGTGACGGTCTGCAGCCCGTACGCGCTCTCCCACCCGCGCCATCATCTTGCACAAAGCCCCAGAAACCCATTGAGGCCCCAGAAAGCCCCAGAAACAGCCCCAGAAACCCATTGAGGATTTCTGGGGCTGGATGAAGCAGGAGGTGTACAAGGGAGGATGGAAAGCCAGAAACGATCCAGATCTGAAGAAACGGATCCGCCGCGTGCTTCGCGAAATGGACCCGGAGGTGCCGTACCTCCGGGTCCATTTCGCGAAGCACGCGGCGGATCCGTTTCTTCAGATCTGGATCGTTTCTGGATTTCCATCCTCCCTTGTACACCTCCTGCTTCATCCAGCCCCAGCAATCCTCAATGGGCCTCAGCTGGGGGACATTGGGGGGATTTTCCTCGCAGGGGACATATGGCACGTGCTCACGCTCGAGGAGATCCAGTGTTTTACGGGCGTAGTGAGCGGCTGCGAAATCTCGCCAGAACACATATCCACCACGGGGGTAATGGTGTGTCAGATATGGGAAGAGCACCTTTTCAAGGCATTTATCCCGGTACACGTCCCCATTGACATTGGCCCGACTGAGGCAGATAACGGGCTTGGAGACCCCACGCGGAGATATGGCGACCCACACCAGAAGTTTCCGCGGGAACTTGCCGACGGGCCGATTTTCCACATCTTCTGGCACATCTCCTCCCGGTCCAGCATATAAACCTTGGTTACCAGGCATTTCAGAGCCGTCGTAGGTGAAATAGCTTTAATCGTCCATAACCACGCCGAATTCACCTGCAGATTTGAGCGTGCCCCTCGCCAGTCTGCGTATCCGTGTTCTCTGCTTCTTCAGCTGCTCCGGAGTGGCTGCGGGGCCTTGGTCCTCTTCCGGTATCTAATGCCTTCCTCCTTGAGGATTTTCCTGACGTAATTAGGGGATATCCCGAAGCGCCTGGCCAGGAGACGGAGGGACACGCCCACACGGTTACGGGCGGCGTGAACGAGGGCCTGCCTTCTTTGACGGGGCATCTTGACCACAGGTCGAAGTCTTTTCCCGATGGTTTTGTGCTCAACATTTCCTCTTTCCTCAAGGTCTTTCATGATGGCATAGATAGTTGACCTCGCTACACCCATTTCACGGAAATGGGCTACAACTTTGCATTTGTGAAAATTTGGGTAATTCTGCACAAATTCCGCCACCAAATTTCGCACAGCTGTCTTGGTTAGCCCATCCCAAGGTAACTTAATAACTAGGTAGCGCGGGTTTGCCGCTTCAACACAGGGGCAATGGGTGCATGGTTTGACAACTAAGTAAAAAATATCTTCTAAACCAGATATATTTTGCTTAAGCATTATATACCATTGGTAATTAATTGAATTATAAAACGTTTCAAACAATTGGACATTTGCATAAGCATCCAATAATAAATTCGTGTTTGCGGTAATTAGATGAGGCGGCAATGCCCTTATACATTAAGATTCCTGTTAACCACATGCGACCAAACCGGCGCAGCTGACGCTATTGCAATTAGATGAGGCGGCAATGTACTTATACATTGAGGTTCCTGTTAACTTCCTGGCAGTAGAATTAACCAAACCCGCAGCAGACGCTGTTGTAATTGGATGAGGCGGCAATGCACTTATACATTGAGGTTCCTGTTAACTCTTTGCTATTCGGTATCTCCTTAATCGGAGGACCAAACATTAGCTGGCACGACTTTCTTTTGATGACTCAAACCCGCACCCCCCTGAGCCCATCCAAGATGAATGAAAAATAAATGCTATAAGCATGAAATTTGGTCTACACGTGCTATACACATGGGTCCTTCATCAAGCAAAATGTTGTCTCAGTAGCTTTTTTATTAACGGAGTTATGGGAGATTGATCTTTGTCCAGAAATTAAGTGCACACCCGTTAGTACCCGTCAGTCACGTCCTGGACCAACATAGTGCCCGTCAGTCACGTCCTGGACCAACATAGTGCCCGTCAGTCACGTCCTGGACCAACATAGCACCCGTCAGTCACGTCCTGGACCAACATAGTACCCGTCAGTCACGTCCTGGACCAACATAGCACCCGTCAGTCACGTCCTGAACCAACATAGTACCCGTCAGTCACGTCCTGGACCAACATAGTACCCGTCAGTCACGTCCTGGACCAACATAGCACCCGTCAGTCACGTCCTGGACCAACATAGCACCCGTCAGTCACGTCCTGGACCAACATAGTGCCCGTCAGTCACGTCCTGGACCAACATAGTGCCCGTCAGTCACGTCCTGGACCAACATAGCACCCGTCAGTCACGTCCTGGACCAACATAGTACCCGTCAGTCACGTCCTGGACCAACATAGCACCCGTCAGTCACGTCCTGGACCAACATAGCACCCGTCAGTCACGTCCTGGACCAACATAGCATCCGTCAGTCACGTCCTGGACCAACATAATACCCGTCAGTCACGTCCTGGACCAACATAGCATCCGTCAGTCACGTCCTGAACCAACATAGTACCCGTCAGTCACGTCCTGGACCAACATAGTACCCGTCAGTCACGTCCTGGACCAACATAGCACCCGTCAGTCACGTCCTGGACCAACATAGCACCCGTCAGTCACGTCCTGGACCAACATAGTGCCCGTCAGTCACGTCCTGGACCAACATAGTGCCCGTCAGTCACGTCCTGGACCAACATAGCACCCGTCAGTCACGTCCTGGACCAACATAGTACCCGTCAGTCACGTCCTGGACCAACATAGCACCCGTCAGTCACGTCCTGGACCAACATAGCACCCGTCAGTCACGTCCTGGACCAACATAGCATCCGTCAGTCACGTCCTGGACCAACATAATACCCGTCAGTCACGTCCTGGACCAACATAGCATCCGTCAGTCACGTCCTGGACCAACATAGCATCCGTCAGTCACGTCCTGGACCAACATAGCATCCGTCAGTCACGTCCTGGACCAACATAGCACCCGTCAGTCACGTCCTGGACCAACATAGCATCCGTCAGTCACGTCCTGGACCAACATAGTGCCCGTCAGTCACGTCCTGGACCAACATAGCATCCGTCAGTCACGTCCTGGACCAACATAGCATCCGTCAGTCACGTCCTGGACCAACATAGTGCCCGTCAGTCACGTCCTGGACCAACATAGCACCCGTCAGTCACGTCCTGGACCAACATAGCATCCGTCAGTCACGTCCTGGACCAACATAGCATCCGTCAGTCACGTCCTGGACCAACATAGCATCCGTCAGTCACGTCCTGGACCAACATAGTGCCCGTCAGTCACGTCCTGGACCAACATAGCACCCGTCAGTCACGTCCTGGACCAACATAGCATCCGTCAGTCACGTCCTGGACCAACATAGCATCCGTCAGTCACGTCCTGGACCAACATAGCACCCGTCAGTCACGTCCTGGACCAACATAGTGCCCGTCAGTCACGTCCTGGACCAACATAGCACCCGTCAGTCACGTCCTGGACCAACATAGCACCCGTCAGTCACGTCCTGGACCAACATAGCACCCGTCAGTCACGTCCTGGACCAACATAGCATCCGTCAGTCACGTCCTGGACCAACATAGTGCCCGTCAGTCACGTCCTGGACCAACATAGCACCCGTCAGTCACGTCCTGGACCAACATAGCACCCGTCAGTCACGTCCTGGACCAACATAGCACCCGTCAGTCACGTCCTGGACCAACATAGCACCCGTCAGTCACGTCCTGGACCAACATAGTGCCCGTCAGTCACGTCCTGGACCAACATAGCACCCGTCAGTCACGTCCTGGACCAACATAGTACCCGTCAGTCACGTCCTGGACCAACATAGCACCCGTCAGTCACGTCCTGGACCAACATAGCACCCGTCAGTCACGTCCTGGACCAACATAGCACCCGTCAGTCACGTCCTGGACCAACATAGCACCCGTCAGTCACGTCCTGGACCAACATAGCACCCGTCAGTCACGTCCTGGACCAACATAGTGCCCGTCAGTCACGTCCTGGACCAACATAGTGCCCGTCAGTCACGTCCTGGACCAACATAGCACCCGTCAGTCACGTCCTGGACCAACATAGTGCCCGTCAGTCACGTCCTGGACCAACATAGCACCCGTCAGTCACGTCCTGGACCAACATAGCACCCGTCAGTCACGTCCTGGACCAACATAGCACCCGTCAGTCACGTCCTGAACCAACATAGCACCCGTCAGTCACGTCCTGGACCAACATAGTGCCCGTCAGTCACGTCCTGGACCAACATAGCACCCGTCAGTCACGTCCTGGACCAACATAGCACCCGTCAGTCACGTCCTGGACCAACATAGCATCCGTCAGTCACGTCCTGGACCAACATAGCACCCGTCAGTCACGTCCTGGACCAACATAGCACCCGTCAGTCACGTCCTGGACCAACATAGTGCCCGTCAGTCACGTCCTGGACCAACATAGCACCCGTCAGTCACGTCCTGGACCAACATAGTACCCGTCAGTCACGTCCTGGACCAACATAGTGCCCGTCAGTCACGTCCTGGACCAACATAGTGCCCGTCAGTCACGTCCTGGACCAACATAGTGCCCGTCAGTCACGTCCTGGACCAACATAGCATCCGTCAGTCACGTCCTGGACCAACATAGTGCCCGTCAGTCACGTCCTGGACCAACATAGCACCCGTCAGTCACGTCCTGGACCAACATAGTACCCGTCAGTCACGTCCTGGACCAACATAGCACCCGTCAGTCACGTCCTGGACCAACATAGTGCCCGTCAGTCACGTCCTGGACCAACATAGTACCCGTCAGTCACGTCCTGGACCAACATAGTGCCCGTCAGTCACGTCCTGAACCAACATAGCACCCGTCAGTCACGTCCTGGACCAACATAGCACCCGTCAGTCACGTCCTGGACCAACATAGCACCCGTCAGTCACGTCCTGGACCAACATAGCACCCGTCAGTCACGTCCTGGACCAACATAGCATCCGTCAGTCACGTCCTGGACCAACATAGTGCCCGTCAGTCACGTCCTGGACCAACATATCACCCGTCAGTCACGTCCTGGACCAACATATCACCCGTCAGTCACGTCCTGGACCAACATAGTGCCCGTCAGTCACGTCCTGGACCAACATAGCACCCGTCAGTCACGTCCTGGACCAACATAGCATCCGTCAGTCACGTCCTGGACCAACATAGTACCCGTCAGTCACGTCCTGGACCAACATATCACCCGTCAGTCACGTCCTGGACCAACATATCACCCGTCAGTCACGTCCTGGACCAACATAGTGCCCGTCAGTCACGTCCTGGACCAACATAGCATCCGTCAGTCACGTCCTGGACCAACATATCACCCGTCAGTCACGTCCTGGACCAACATAGTGCCCGTCAGTCACGTCCTGGACCAACATAGCACCCGTCAGTCACGTCCTGGACCAACATAGTGCCCGTCAGTCACGTCCTGGACCAACATAGCACCCGTCAGTCACGTCCTGGACCAACATAGCACCCGTCAGTCACGTCCTGGACCAACATAGCACCCGTCAGTCACGTCCTGGACCAACATAGCATCCGTCAGTCACGTCCTGGACCAACATAGTGCCCGTCAGTCACGTCCTGGACCAACATAGCACCCGTCAGTCACGTCCTGGACCAACATAGTACCCGTCAGTCACGTCCTGGACCAACATAGCACCCGTCAGTCACGTCCTGGACCAACATAGCACCCGTCAGTCACGTCCTGGACCAACATAGCATCCGTCAGTCACGTCCTGGACCAACATAGTACCCGTCAGTCACGTCCTGGACCAACATAGCACCCGTCAGTCACGTCCTGGACCAACATAGCACCCGTCAGTCACGTCCTGGACCAACATAGTACCCGTCAGTCACGTCCTGGACCAACATAGTGCCCGTCAGTCACGTCCTGGACCAACATAATACCCGTCAGTCACGTCCTGGACCAACATAGCACCCGTCAGTCACGTCCTGGACCAACATAGTGCCCGTCAGTCACGTCCTGGACCAACATAGTGCCCGTCAGTCACGTCCTGGACCAACATAGTGCCCGTCAGTCACGTCCTGGACCAACATAGTACCCGTCAGTCACGTCCTGGACCAGCATAGTGCCCGTCAGTCACGTCCTGGACCAACATAGTGCCCGTCAGTCACGTCCTGGACCAACATAGCACCCGTCAGTCACGTCCTGGACCAACATAGTGCCCGTCAGTCACGTCCTGGACCAACATAATACCCGTCAGTCACGTCCTGGACCAACATAGTGCCCGTCAGTCACGTCCTGGACCAACATAGTGCCCGTCAGTCACGTCCTGGACCAACATAGCACCCGTCAGTCACGTCCTGGACCAACATAGCACCCGTCAGTCACGTCCTGAAGGAGCCAGTCGAGCAACACGTAAGAGAGCTTCTCAGCGTCGTTCAGTCAGTGGTATCCTATCATTGTTAAAAATTGCGTAAAATGATGAGTAACGTGTCAAAGTATTTATTTTAGAGCCAAATTGAATTATTAAACGTAATACGAGCTTTCAACATCACTGTCATCAGGTCAGATCTGATGATGTTCTAAAATAAATACTTTGACATGTTACCGAATAGTGAATACAGATAATTTTACGCAATGCTTAGCAATCATGTATTTCATGCCAGCCATCAAAGTCATAAATAACTATCCTAGAATTCTGGGACCCTAGGATTCTATAGAATCCTATCCTTGAATGACCGAGTGCGAAGTGAGTGACTATATTTCTAGTCGGTAATTAACGAGTCTTCCAGAACCGCTTGCAAAGGTGATAAAACAGGCGAAAGTTGTGCGATAGGGAGGAATCTTCTGACGTCATGGCATACAAACAGCACATACAAGGCATCTTTATCCGACATTTTCGAGGAAGTCATGTCCCTAGACTTTCAATAAATAATCGGCGACATCGCTAAATAAAGTTTGTTCTCGATAAGTCGGATATATGATACTCAGAAACTTGATTAATGAAAGCCTTTATGTTCTTCGATGCCGCACAGCAGGAATCCATTAGTTTCGATATTCGGGTACTTTGTCTTTGCTTTCCCTCCAGTGAATGTGAGCGCAACCAGAGTACTGCGCAGAAACTGACCCGTCCCGGCTGGTCTGCAGAGGGTCCTGGATGTCCACAGCGCCATCAGCAGCAAGTGTGTTGTCAAAGAACACCTGTCGGACACAGACATACACACGGGTCAGACATACACACGGGTCAGACATACACACGGGTCAGACATACACACGGGTCAGACATACACACGGGTCAGACATACACACGGGTCAAACATACACATACACAGGGGTCAGACATACACATACACACGGGTCAGACATACACACGTGTCAGACATACACACGGGTCAGCACACCTCTTAGCTGCAGCAGCAAGGGCGTTCAGGTAAACACCAGTCAGGGCGTTAAATTAACTTCGGCTGGCTAAACTATGCGTTCCATGGGTAATCAGATTCCTAAGCTATCAATTTATGGACACCATTGATGTTTTGCAGCTCGTCGTTGCCAGCCTGAATGCCACCTCGCTGGCATTCCGGCTGCACATAGTGCAGGCCAGAATAAGTTCCTATAGCACACCCTGTCTATCTTTTTTGCAGAAGGCACGCAGAAAACTCGACTGTATTCAAACAAACACTTGCGAATCAAACATCACACACAGAGTCTGTCGCTGGTCGTCTGTCGTGATGAGCATGACAGCCTCTCTTAGCATGACATCACACACAGAGTCTGTCGCTGGTCGTCTGTCGTGATGAGCACGACAGCCTCTCTTAGCATGACATCACACACAGAGTCTGTCGCTGGTCGTCTGTCGTGATGAGCACGACAGCCTCTCTTAGCATGACATCACACACAGAGTCTGTCGCTGGTCGTCTGTCGTGATGAGCATGACAGCCTCTCTTAGCATGACATCACACACAGAGTCTGTCGCTGGTCGTCTGTCGTGATGAGCATGACAGCCTCTCTTAGCATGACATCACACACAGAGTCTGTCGCTGGTCGTCTGTCGTGATGAGCACGACAGCCTCTCTTAGCATGACATCACACACAGAGTCTGTCGCTGGTCGTCTGTCGTGATGAGCACGACAGCCTCTCTTAGCATGACATCACACACAGAGTCTGTCGCTGGTCGTCTGTCGTGATGAACATGACAGCCTCTCTTAGCATGACATCACACACAGAGTCTGTCGCTGGTCGTCTGTCGTGATGAGCATGACAGCCTCTCTTAGCATGACATCACACACAGAGTCTGTCGCTGGTCGTCTGTCGTGATGAGCATGACAGCCTCTCTTAGCATGACATCACACACAGAGTCTGTCGCTGGTCGTCTGTCGTGATGAGCACGACAGCCTCTCTTAGCATGACATCACACACAGAGTCTGTCGCTGGTCGTCTGTCGTGATGAGCATGACAGCCTCTCTTAGCATGACATCACACACAGAGTCTGTCGCTGGTCGTCTGTCGTGATGAGCATGACAGCCTCTCTTAGCATGACATCACACACAGAGTCTGTCGCTGGTCGTCTGTCGTGATGAGCATGACAGCCTCTCTTAGCATGACATCACACACACAGAGTCTGTCGCTGGTCGTCTGTCGTGATGAGCACGACAGCCTCTCTTAGCATGACATCACACACAGAGTCTGTCGCTGGTCGTCTGTCGTGATGAGCACGACAGCCTCTCTTAGCATGACATCACACACACAGAGTCTGTCGCTGGTCGTCTGTCGTGATGAGCATGACAGCCTCTCTTAGCATGACATCACACACAGAGTCTGTCGCTGGTCGTCTGTCGTGATGAGCACGACAGCCTCTCTTAGCATGACATCACACACAGAGTCTGTCGCTGGTCGTCTGTCGTGATGAGCACGACAGCCTCTCTTAGCATGACATCACACACAGAGTCTGTCGCTGGTCGTCTGTCGTGATGAGCATGACAGCCTCTCTTAGCATGACATCACACACAGAGTCTGTCGCTGGTCGTCTGTCGTGATGAGCACGACAGCCTCTCTTAGCATGACATCACACACAGAGTCTGTCGCTGGTCGTCTGTCGTGATGAGCACGACAGCCTCTCTTAGCATGACATCACACACAGAGTCTGTCGCTGGTCGTCTGTCGTGATGAGCATGACAGCCTCTCTTAGCATGACATCACACACAGAGTCTGTCGCTGGTCGTCTGTCGTGATGAGCATGACAGCCTCTCTTAGCATGACATCACACACAGAGTCTGTCGCTGGTCGTCTGTCGTGATGGGCACGACAGCCTCTCTTAGCATGACATCACACACAGAGTCTGTCGCTGGTCGTCTGTCGTGATGAGCATGACAGCCTCTCTTAGCATGACATCACACACAGAGTCTGTCGCTGGTCGTCTGTCGTGATGAGCACGACAGCCTCTCTTAGCATGACATCACACACAGAGTCTGTCGCTGGTCGTCTGTCGTGATGAGCACGACAGCCTCTCTTAGCATGACATCACACACAGCGTCTGTCGCTGGTCGTCTGTCGTGATGAGCATGACAGCCTCTCTTAGCATGACATCACACACAGAGTCTGTCGCTGGTCGTCTGTCGTGATGAGCATGACAGCCTCTCTTAGCATGACATCACACACAGAGTCTGTCGCTGGTCGTCTGTCGTGATGAGCATGACAGCCTCTCTTAGCATGACATCACACACAGAGTCTGTCGCTGGTCGTCTGTCGTGATGAGCATGACAGCCTCTCTTAGCATGACATCACACACAGAGTCTGTCGCTGGTCGTCTGTCGTGATGAGCATGACAGCCTCTCTTAGCATGACATCACACACAGAGTCTGTCGCTGGTCGTCTGTCGTGATGAGCACGACAGCCTCTCTTAGCATGACATCACACACAGAGTCTGTCGCTGGTCGTCTGTCGTGATGAGCACGACAGCCTCTCTTAGCATGACATCACACACAGAGTCTGTCGCTGGTCGTCTGTCGTGATGAGCATGACAGCCTCTCTTAGCATGACATCACACACAGAGTCTGTCGCTGGTCGTCTGTCGTGATGAGCATGACAGCCTCTCTTAGCATGACATCACACACAGAGTCTGTCGCTGGTCGTCTGTCGTGATGAGCATGACAGCCTCTCTTAGCATGACATCACACACAGAGTCTGTCGCTGGTCGTCTGTCTTGATGAGCACGACAGCCTCTCTTAGCATGACATCACACACAGAGTCTGTCGCTGGTCGTCTGTCGTGATGAGCACGACAGCCTCTCTTAGCATGACATCACACACAGAGTCTGTCGCTGGTCGTCTGTCGTGATGAGCACGACAGCCTCTCTTAGCATGACATCACACACAGAGTCTGTCGCTGGTCGTCTGTCGTGATGAGCATGACAGCCTCTCTTAGCATGACATCACACACAGAGTCTGTCGCTGGTCGTCTGTCGTGATGAGCATGACAGCCTCTCTTAGCATAACATCACACACAGAGTCTGTCGCTGGTCGTCTGTCGTGATGAGCACGACAGCCTCTCTTAGCATGACATCACACACAGAGTCTGTCGCTGGTCGTCTGTCGTGATGAGCATGACAGCCTCTCTTAGCATGACATCACACACACAGAGTCTGTCGCTGGTCGTCTGTCGTGATGAGCACGACAGCCTCTCTTAGCATGACATCACACACAGAGTCTGTCGCTGGTCGTCTGTCGTGATGAGCATGACAGCCTCTCTTAGCATGACATCACACACAGAGTCTGTCGCTGGTCGTCTGTCGTGATGAGCATGACAGCCTCTCTTAGCATGACATCACACACAGAGTCTGTCGCTGGTCGTCTGTCGTGATGAGCATGACAGCCTCTCTTAGCATGACATCACACACAGAGTCTGTCGCTGGTCGTCTGTCGTGATGAGCACGACAGCCTCTCTTAGCATGACATCACACACACACAGAGTCTGTCGCTGGTCGTCTGTCGTGATGAGCACGACAGCCTCTCTTAGCATGACATCACACACAGAGTCTGTCGCTGGTCGTCTGTCGTGATGAGCATGACAGCCTCTCTTAGCATGACATCACACACAGAGTCTGTCGCTGGTCGTCTGTCGTGATGAGCACGACAGCCTCTCTTAGCATGACATCACACACACAGAGTCTGTCGCTGGTCGTCTGTCGTGATGAGCACGACAGCCTCTCTTAGCATGACATCACACACAGAGTCTGTCGCTGGTCGTCTGTCGTGATGAGCACGACAGCCTCTCTTAGCATGACATCACACACAGAGTCTGTCGCTGGTCGTCTGTCGTGATGAGCATGACAGCCTCTCTTAGCATGACATCACACACAGAGTCTGTCGCTGGTCGTCTGTCGTGATGAGCACGACAGCCTCTCTTAGCATGACATCACACACACAGAGTCTGTCGCTGGTCGTCTGTCGTGATGAGCACGACAGCCTCTCTTAGCATGACATCACACACAGAGTCTGTCGCTGGTCGTCTGTCGTGATGAGCACGACAGCCTCTCTTAGCATGACATCACACACAGAGTCTGTCGCTGGTCGTCTGTCGTGATGAGCATGACAGCCTCTCTTAGCATGACATCACACACACAGAGTCTGTCGCTGGTCGTCTGTCGTGATGAGCATGACAGCCTCTCTTAGCATGACATCACACACAGAGTCTGTCGCTGGTCGTCTGTCGTGATGAGCATGACAGCCTCTCTTAGCATGACATCACACACAGAGTCTGTCGCTGGTCGTCTGTCGTGATGAGCACGACAGCCTCTCTTAGCATGACATCACACACAGAGTCTGTCGCTGGTCGTCTGTCGTGATGAGCACGACAGCCTCTCTTAGCATGACATCACACACAGAGTCTGTCGCTGGTCGTCTGTCGTGATGAGCACGACAGCCTCTCTTAGCATGACATCACACACAGAGTCTGTCGCTGGTCGTCTGTCGTGATGAGCACGACAGCCTCTCTTAGCATGACATCACACACAGAGTCTGTCGCTGGTCGTCTGTCGTGATGAGCACGACAGCCTCTCTTAGCATGACATCACACACACAGAGTCTGTCGCTGGTCGTCTGTCGTGATGAGCACGACAGCCTCTCTTAGCATGACATCACACACAGAGTCTGTCGCTGGTCGTCTGTCGTGATGAGCACGACAGCCTCTCTTAGCATGACATCACACACAGAGTCTGTCGCTGGTCGTCTGTCGTGATGAGCATGACAGCCTCTCTTAGCATGACATCACACACACACAGAGTCTGTCGCTGGTCGTCTGTCGTGATGAGCACGACAGCCTCTCTTAGCATGACATCACACACAGAGTCTGTCGCTGGTCGTCTGTCGTGATGAGCATGACAGCCTCTCTTAGCATGACATCACACACAGAGTCTGTCGCTGGTCGTCTGTCGTGATGAGCACGAGAGCCTCTCTCAGCATGACATCACACACAGAGTCTGTCGCTGGTCGTCTGTCGTGATGAGCATGACAGCCTCTCTTAGCATGACATCACACACAGAGTCTGTCGCTGGTCGTCTGTCGTGATGAGCATGACAGCCTCTCTTAGCATGACATCACACACAGAGTCTGTCGCTGGTCGTCTGTCGTGATGAGCATGACAGCCTCTCTTAGCATGACATCACACACAGAGTCTGTCGCTGGTCGTCTGTCGTGATGAGCATGACAGCCTCTCTCAGCATGACATCACACACAGAGTCTGTCGCTGGTCGTCTGTCGTGATGAGCACGACAGCCTCTCTTAGCATGACATCACACACAGAGTCTGTCGCTGGTCGTCTGTCGTGATGAGCATGACAGCCTCTCTTAGCATGACATCACACACAGAGTCTGTCGCTGGTCGTCTGTCGTGATGAGCACGACAGCCTCTCTTAGCATGACATCACACACACAGAGTCTGTCGCTGGTCGTCTGTCGTGATGAGCACGACAGCCTCTCTTAGCATGACATCACACACAGAGTCTGTCGCTGGTCGTCTGTCGTGATGAGCACGACAGCCTCTCTTAGCATGACATCACACACAGAGTCTGTCGCTGGTCGTCTGTCGTGATGAGCATGACAGCCTCTCTTAGCATGACATCACACACACACAGAGTCTGTCGCTGGTCGTCTGTCGTGATGAGCACGACAGCCTCTCTTAGCATGACATCACACACAGAGTCTGTCGCTGGTCGTCTGTCGTGATGAGCATGACAGCCTCTCTTAGCATGACATCACACACAGAGTCTGTCGCTGGTCGTCTGTCGTGATGAGCACGAGAGCCTCTCTCAGCATGACATCACACACAGAGTCTGTCGCTGGTCGTCTGTCGTGATGAGCATGACAGCCTCTCTTAGCATGACATCACACACAGAGTCTGTCGCTGGTCGTCTGTCGTGATGAGCATGACAGCCTCTCTTAGCATGACATCACACACAGAGTCTGTCGCTGGTCGTCTGTCGTGATGAGCACGACAGCCTCTCTTAGCATGACATCACACACAGAGTCTGTCGCTGGTCGTCTGTCGTGATGAGCATGACAGCCTCTCTTAGCATGACATCACACACAGAGTTTGTCGCTGGTCGTCTGTCGTGATGAGCATGACAGCCTCTCTTAGCATGACATCACACACAGAGTCTGTCGCTGGTCGTCTGTCGTGATGAGCATGACAGCCTCTCTCAGCATGACATCACACACAGAGTCTGTCGCTGGTCGTCTGTCGTGATGAGCACGACAGCCTCTCTTAGCATGACATCACACACAGAGTCTGTCGCTGGTCGTCTGTCGTGATGAGCATGACAGCCTCTCTTAGCATGACATCACACACAGAGTCTGTCGCTGGTCGTCTGTCGTGATGAGCATGACAGCCTCTCTTAGCATGACATCACACACAGAGTCTGTCGCTGGTCGTCTGTCGTGATGAGCACGACAGCCTCTCTTAGCATGACATCACACACAGAGTCTGTCGCTGGTCGTCTGTCGTGATGAGCATGACAGCCTCTCTTAGCATGACATCACACACAGAGTCTGTCGCTGGTCGTCTGTCGTGATGAGCATGACAGCCCCTCTTAGCATGACATCACACACAGAGTCTGTCGCTGGTCGTCTGTCGTGATGAGCACGACAGCCTCTCTTAGCATGACATCACACACACAGAGTCTGTCGCTGGTCGTCTGTCGTGATGAGCATGACAGCCTCTCTTAGCATGACATCACACACACAGAGTCTGTCGCTGGTCGTCTGTCGTGATGAGCATGACAGCCTCTCTTAGCATGACATCACACACAGAGTCTGTCGCTGGTCGTCTGTCGTGATGAGCATGACAGCCTCTCTTAGCATGACATCACACACAGAGTCTGTCGCTGGTCGTCTGTCGTGATGAGCACGACAGCCTCTCTTAGCATGACATCACACACAGAGTCTGTCGCTGGTCGTCTGTCGTGATGAGCATGACAGCCTCTCTTAGCATGACATCACACACACAGAGTCTGTCGCTGGTCGTCTGTCGTGATGAGCACGACAGCCTCTCTTAGCATGACATCACACACAGAGTCTGTCGCTGGTCGTCTGTCGTGATGAGCATGACAGCCTCTCTTAGCATGACATCACACACAGAGTCTGTCGCTGGTCGTCTGTCGTGATGAGCATGACAGCCTCTCTTAGCATGACATCACACACAGAGTCTGTCGCTGGTCGTCTGTCGTGATGGGCATGACAGCCTCTCTTAGCATGACATCACACACAGAGTCTGTCGCTGGTCGTCTGTCGTGATGAGCATGACAGCCTCTCTTAGCATGACATCACACACAGAGTCTGTCGCTGGTCGTCTGTCGTGATGAGCACGACAGCCTCTCTTAGCATGACATCACACACAGAGTCTGTCGCTGGTCGTCTGTCGTGATGAGCACGACAGCCTCTCTTAGCATGACATCACATACAGAGTCTGTCGCTGGTCGTCTGTCGTGATGAGCACGACAGCCTCTCTTAGCATGACATCACACACAGAGTCTGTCGCTGGTCGTCTGTCGTGATGAGCACGACAGCCTCTCTTAGCATGACATCACACACAGAGTCTGTCGCTGGTCGTCTGTCGTGATGAGCACGACAGCCTCTCTTAGCATGACATCACACACAGAGTCTGTCGCTGGTCGTCTGTCGTGATGAGCATGACAGCCTCTCTTAGCATGACATCACACACAGAGTCTGTCGCTGGTCGTCTGTCGTGATGAGCACGACAGCCTCTCTTAGCATGACATCACACACAGAGTCTGTCGCTGGTCGTCTGTCGTGATGAGCATGACAGCCTCTCTTAGCATGACAGCTGTTCACATTTGTCACGATCATTAACTCCCGGCGAGGTAGACGGAGCCGTACATCAAATGAACCAGAGCACCACACAGCCTACGTCTGTGACGTCATCCCTTGTAGAGCCGCCGCCAGCCTCGCGATCAATGACGGTCGCTACGGTGAGGTGAGGAAGTCCCTCACCTCGCTACAGTGAGGTGAGGAAGTGCCTCACCTCGCTACAGTGAGGTGAGGTGAGACAGTGCCTCACCTCGCTACAGTGAGGTGAGGAAGTGCCTCACCTCGCTACAGTGAGGTGAGGAAGTGCCTCACCTCGCTACAGTGAGGTGAGGAAGTGCCTCACCTCGCTACAGTGAGGCGAGTTGAGGAAGTTCCTCACCTCGCTACAGTGAGGTGAGGAAGTGCCTCACCTCGCTACAGTGAGGTGAGGAAGTGCCTCACCTCGCTACAGTGAGGTGAGGTGAGATAGTGCCTCACCTCGCTACAGTGAGGTGAGGAAGTGCCTCACCTCGCTACAGTGAGGTGAGGAAGTGCCTCACCTCGCTACAGTGAGGTGAGGAAGTGCCTCACCTCGCTACAGTGAGGCGAGTTGAGGAAGTGCCTCACCTCGCTACAGTGAGGTGAGGAAGTGCCTCACCTCGCTACAGTGAGGTGAGGAAGTGCCTCACCTCGCTACAGTGAGGTGAGGAAGTGCCTCACCTCGCTACAGTGAGGTGAGGAAGTTCCTCACCTCGCTACAGTGAGGCGAGTTGAGGAAGTTCCTCAACTCGCTACAGTGAGGAAGTGCCTCACCTCGCTACAGTGAGGTGAGGAAGTGCCTCACCTCGCTACAGTGAGGTGAGGAAGTGCCTCACCTCGCTACAGTGAGGTGAGGAAGTGCCTCACCTCGCTACAGTGAGGTGAGGAAGTGCCTCACCTCGCTACAGTGAGGTGAGGTGAGACAGTGCCTCACCTCGCTACGGTGAGGTGAGGTGAGGTGAGGCAGTGCCTCACCTCGCTACGGTGAGGTGAGGAAGTTCCTCACCTCGCTACAGTGAGGTGAGGAAGTTCCTCACCTCGCTACAGTGAGGTGAGGAAGTTCCTCACCTCGCTACAGTGAGGCGAGTTGAGGAAGTTCCTCAACTCGCTACAGTGAGGTAGTTCCTCACCTCGCTACAGTGAGGTGAGGTGAGACAGTGCCTCACCTCGCTACGGTGAGGTGAGGAAGTGCCTCACCTCGCTACAGTGAGGTGAGGTGAGGAAATGCATCACCTCGCTACGGTGAGGTGAGGTGAGGCAGCCGCCGGAGAATAAGTGGCCAACATGCATGAGCCGGCTGAATCGGCGCGGTCAGCCGGCCCCGGTCCGGTCAGCCGGCCCCGGTCCCTAAGACGAGTCATTGATGGTATTCTGATGCCACGAGATCACCGCATCGCCGATATGCCTCCCGCCGTGTGTACAGTTTGAACGTAGTAAACTTATACATTTGGGTCTAATGGTATCCGGGAAGATCTAGAAACGCCATCATGCCGGGCAAAATTCCCCTAGCAACAACATCCTGCAGCTTGAGTAGGTGGAACTTCACGATATGCAGTTAGCTATGACTTCTCGTTACCTGACGAGAAAAAAAAACGATCAGAAGAAATAAATATCGTGCTGTTGGCTAAGTTGATCTATTTCGGGAACCTGCTCCGAGCCGCGCGCAACAGGGTTGTGTCATGTGTTGTCGGCAGTTGGTACACTGGGTAGTGGGTAGTCGCGCTGAATGGGGCGACATACGAGCCAGCAGAAGGCTGGCAACCACCGACCACACAGCCATCAAAGCAGGTACTGTCATCACCTAAATCACACCGGATTCCTGAAGCCTGTACGGTACGCGACAATGCAGCTGAGCGCTGTCCGTTGCCATGGAAACGCTGATACTCGGGAATGCCCGGAAACAGTCAGGAGAGCAGAGAAGAGCCAAGAAGAGCGAAGGGCCTCAGCCTCTCGATGGTACTAATCATGATATGGGCGCCGGGTGTCACGGGTAACGACGTTAAAGGGAGATAATCACCTTTTCCCACAAAAATGGAGTTAGCACCTACAATCGATGGACAAGACCAAAATATATTGTAAATTCATTACATTTTGCATATAACAATTCCTACCGATAAATATTTCAAGTCATAGTTGATAAGCGTTCCACGCTTATAATCAGCAAGTACTCGGTGACGAATTCAGTAAATTAGCCTCCCTACGCATTGCTATTTATCATGAAGGTATGCAATATGTTTCCTGCACTCTATCTTTTGAGTTTTGGGAATATGTGCCAAACTTGTATGAACAATCAACAATCATTTGAAAAAAGTGCATTGAAATCGTCAGTTTAACAGTGGCCTATTACTTACTTATTTAGTGTCGGCCATTTGTTTATAAGTGCCCATTCAACAACGTTGAACGGATTGATGCAAAAGCGCCAGATATTGCGCTTTCCAATAGTGGAGGGAAAATACCGATCATTAATTTTCCCAAACTTCCAACTTTGAATGAGGGAATAACTGTATTTAATTTTTAAATTTAGATCACATTTTAATATCATGACGGTAGCCAAATACATTTTTGCTAACAAAATCAAAAGGTAATTATCTCCCTTTAAAGGAAATAGTTCACCTTGGAAAATTTTCCAAAAACGATTTGATTATATTTTGTAATACAATTTATTTTTATATTGTCCAAAATGGCTTTATATCGCGCCGATTCAGGACAGAAGGACGTACATTTGTATTGTTTATCAAAACTATATGCATACTCTCTGGGTCAGAGTCCTGACGTCACGCGAATTTAAACAATGGTGTAGCCAATCAGATTCGAAAGTAAGGATAGTCGCGAAGGATAGACTCGCGTTAGAGATGTGCCAACCGACGGCCGGCGTTCGCTTGCTAGCACCAGCTGCAAGCTGATTGGCTGATGGTATAGCCTCTGCACGGGCTAGATCCAGCACCACATTCTTTCGCCAGCACCGCATTCCTTCGGCAAAAAAATCAAATATATTCGGCTTGAGTCTTTTAAGTCAATAAAACTTGCAGATAGGGGTATCCCAACACGGGCTACAAAACTGCTATCTCAGTTTAAAAATAATGTTGAAGGTGAACTATTTCCTTTAATAGATGTCAGCCAATGGCACTGGTGATGATTTAAGTATAAGTGTGCCGACACTATGGTGGCTGTGACCAATGCATGCATTCTCTATAATAATACAAAATCCTTGGGTTTATTGATACACAAGAAGAAGAAAACTCGACAGAATCTGCGTTATTAAGTAAAGGAATATTGCTTCGACGTATTTGGCATTGGTATGACTTAAAAAACACCAAATGCCGACGGGGGCGGCGGCGATGACGGCAACATGAACACTGACACCCGTTCGCCAAGCCCCCCCCCCCCCCCCCCCCGGTCCCTCCAGGGCCGTCTCTGCCGTCACCTGACCTGACCATATCCGACAGCAGCCCGCACTGGGCCAGGCGGAGACGAAAGCCGCGAGGGCTGCTGACGAGAGGTGAGACAAGAAAGGGTAGAGCACGGGAAGATGAGACAAGAAAGGGTAGAGCACGGGAAGAGGAGACAAGAAAGGGTAGAGCACGGGAAGAGGAGACAAGCAAGGGTAGAGTACGGGAAGAGGAGACAATAAACAGAAAGTGTAGAGCACGGGAAGAGAAGACAAGAAACAGAAAGGGTAGAGCACGGGAAGAGGAGACAATAAACAGAAAGGGTAGAGCACGGGAAGATAAGACAAGAAACAGAAAGGGTAGAGCACGGGAAGAGGAGACAATAAACAGAAAGTGTAGAGCACGGGAAGAGAAGACAAGAAACAGCAAGTGTAGAGCACGGGAAGAGAAGACAAGCAAGGGTCGAGTACGGGAAGAGGAGACAATAAACAGAAAGTGTAGAGCACGGGAAGAGAAGACAAGAAACAGAAAGGGTAGAGCACGGGAAGAGAAGACAAGAAACAGAAAGGGTAGAGCACGGGAAGAGGAGAAGAGAAAGGGTAGAGCACGGGAAGAGGAGACAATAAACAGAAAGTGTAGAGCACGGGAAGAGAAGACAAGAAACAGAAAGTGTAGAGCACGGGAAGAGAAGACAAGAAACAGAAAGGGTAGAGCACGGGAAGAGGAGAAGAGAAAGGGTAGAGCACGGGAAGAGGAGACAAGAAAGGGTAGAGCACGGGAAGAGGAGACCAGAAACAGAAAGGGTACAGCACGGCAAAAGGAGACAAGCAAGGGTAGAGTACGGGAAGAGGAGACAAGAACCAGAAAGGGAGAGCACGCGAAGAGGAGAAGAGAAAGGGTAGATCACGGGAAGAGGAGACAAGCAAGGGTAGAGCACGGGAAGAGGAGACAAGCAAGGGTAGAGCACGGGAAGAGGAGACAAGCAAGGGTAGAGTACGGGAAGAGGAGACAAGAAACAGAAAGGGTAGAGCACGGGAAGAGGAGAAGAGAAAGGGTAGAGCACGGGAAGAGGAGACAAGCAAGGATAGAGCACGGGAAGAGGAGACAAGAAAGGGTAGAGCACGGGAAGAGGAGAAAGGGTAGAGGACGGGAAGAGGAGACAAGAAAGGGTAGAGCACGGGAAGAGAAGACAAGGAACAGATCACGTGTGAGTACGGTTGCGCCTTGTTGTGTAAGCAGGAAGGTTACGTGACATAAAATGTCGTGGAATACAATGCTGGTGAAGCAATATCGTGACAGAAAAGTGTGCGACAACGGGAGAATGAGGGTATAGGAATAGGACAGCTCAGAAATGTCACTGTCAGCTCATGTCATGCGGCAGATATGTCCAGTCGCCGCGGCAAGATGACGATTGAGTAGGCCACGGTTTGGTTCGGAGCCAATCTCGCATGTCTGATAGTTGCCATTGAGTGGCACGGACTGTGACCCACCGCCGACACAGGTGAGAGGCTGATAATCAGACACCGCCGACACAGGTGAGAGGCTGATAATCAGACAGCGCCGACACAGGTGAGAGGCTGATAATCAGACACCGCCGACACAGGTGAGAGGCTGATAATCAGACACCGCCGACACAGGTGAGAGGCTGATAATCAGACACCGCCGACACAGGTGAGAGGCTGATAATCAGACAGCGCCGACACAGGTGAGAGGCTGATAATCAGACACCGCCGACACAGGTGAGAGGCTGATAATCAGACAGCGCCGACACAGGTGAGAGGCTGATAATCAGACACCGCCGACACAGGTGAGAGGCTGATAATCAGACACCGCCGACACAGGTGAGAGGCTGATAATCAGACACCGCCGACACAGGTGAGAGGCTGATAATCAGACAGCACGATGATCTCATTCCATAGGCAAACTCAAACCCAGGCTGCAGATGTTCTCCACACACAAGTCGGCATGTGCACTAACATGCACGCTGGCATGGTGGAACCACAACCCACCCTCCTTAGTAAACTAAGATCTAAGATCTGAGGTTCTAAGATCGCGTATTCAACATTCCTGGACTATGACACATAGGCCTTGTCAAACATCCTTCGATTCGTTATGGTACATCTCGAAGCCAATGCAGCACAACGCAGTTAAGAAATGGTTGATCGAAGAGTGAAGACGATGACGAGTTTCAGAGGATTTCCTTTTGGATCTTTCGAAACCCTTCGACTGAAAGTCCAGATAGGGCATACCCGACTCCTATCATAACAAGTTCAACTAAAGTGTAACTACCAAGGCTAACTAACGTCAGCCCTAGCAAATGGCAATGACCACCCGATCTCCATAACCCACCAGACAGAGCCACCAACGTAGTCACTATTTCAGCGTGGGCAGTAACTGCTCCATTACGGTCGGTGATTGGCTATTTACGATCCTGCATCCCATTCGGCGAACACAGAAAACTTCCACACAGGGCTGATCACGTAATGCCCTCCGTACCGCCCCGCAACTTATCATCTGGCGGCACGTTCCGAACTTCTACCCAATCGGGCAGTCTACTGGTTTCGACAGAGCAGAATGGCTGAACACATTACTCTGTCCGTCCGGCCGGCCGTCAACAAAGGGCGGCCATCTTTCTGTGTGCGTGCCAGCGGACGTCAGAGTCTGACCATCCAATCTGTGAGCAGGCCGACCGGAAGCCGCGTGCTTCCTGTCGGCCACACGGTGCGTTCTCACGCTCAGCTTCCGACCGAGGCTCAATGAGACTGCGCTGAGGGCAGTCGCTACTAGAGCTGACAGTATTGAGCTGGGGCAGGCGCTACTAGAGCTGGCAGTATTGAGCTGGGTCAGTCGCTACTAGAGCTGGGAGTATTGAGCTGGGTCAGTCGCTACTAGAGCTGGGAGTATTGAGCTGGGTCAGTCGCTACTAGAGCTGGGAGTATTGAGCTGGGTCAGTCGCTACTAGAGCTGGGAGTATTGAGCTGGGTCAGTCGCTACTAGAGCTGGGAGTATTGAGCTGGGTCAGTCGCTACTAGAGCTGGGAGTATTGAGCTGGGTCAGTCGCGACTAGAGCTGGGAGTATTGAGCTGGGTCAGTCGCTACTAGAGCTGGGAGTATTGAGCTGGGTCAGTCGCTACTAGAGCTGGGAGTATTGAGCTGGGTCAGGCGCTACTAGAGCTGGCAGTATTGAGCTGGGTCAGTTACTAGAGCTGGGAGTATTGAGCTGGGTCAGTCGCTACTAGAGCTGGGTCAGTCGCTACTAGAGCTGGGAGTATTGAGCTGGGTCAGTCACTACTAGAGCTTGGAGTATTGAGCTGGGTCAGTCGCTAATAGAGCTGGGAGTATTGAGCTGGGTCAGTCACTACTAGAGCTTGGAGTATTGAGCTGGGTCAGTCGCTACTAGAGCTGGGAGTATTGAGCTGGGTCAGTCGCTACTAGAGCTTGGTCAGTCGCTACTAGAGCTGGGAGTATTCAGCTGGGTCAGTCACTACTATAGCTTGGAGTATTGAACTGGGTCAGTCGCTACTAGAGCTGGGAGTATTGAGCTGGGTCAGTCGCTACTAGAGTTGGGAGTATTGAGCTGGGTCAGTCGCTACTAGAGATGGCAGTATTGAGCTGGGTCAGTCGCTACTAGAGCTGGGAGTATTGAGCTGGGTCAGTCGCTACTAGAGCTGGGAGTGTTGAGCTGGGTCAGTCGCTACTAGAGCTGGGAGTATTGAGCTGGGTCAGTCGCTACTAGAGCTGGGAGTATTGCACTGGGTCAGTCGCTACTAGAGCTGGGAGTATTGAGCTGGGTCAGTCGCTACTAGAGCTGGGAGTATTGAGCTGGGTCAGTCGCTACTAGAGCAGGGTCAGTCGCTACTAGAGCTGGGAGTATTGAGCTGGGTCAGTCGCTACTAGAGCTGGGAGTATTGAGCTGGGTCAGTCGCTACTAGAGCTGGCAGTATTGAGCTGGGTCAGTCGCTACTAGAGCTGGGAGTATTGATCTGGGTCAGTCGCTACTAGAGCTGGGAGTATTGAGCTGGGTCAGTCACTACTAGAGCTGGGAGTATTGAGCTGGGTCAGTCGCTACTAGAGCTGGGTCAGTCGCTACTAGAGCTGGGTCAGTCGCTACTAGAGCTGGGAGTATTGAGCTGGGTCAGTCGCTACTAGAGCTGGGAGTATTGAGCTGGGTCAGTCGCTACTAGAGCTGGGAGTATTGAGCTGGGTCAGTCGCTACTAGAGCTGGGTCAGTCGCTACTAGAGCTGGGTCAGCCGCTACTAGAGCTGGGTCAGTCGCTACTAGAGCTGGGTCACTCGCTACTAGAGCTGGGAGTATTGAGCTGGGTCAGTCGCTACTAGAGCGGAGTATTGAGCTGGGTCAGTCGCTACTAGAGCGGAGTATTGAGCTGGGTCAGTCGCTACTAGAGCTGGGAGTATTGAGCTGGGTCAGTCGCTACTAGAGCTGGGAGTATTGAGCTGGGTCAGTCGCTACTAGAGCTGGGAGTATTGAGCTGGGTCAGTCGCTACTAGAGCTGGGAGTATTGAGCTGAGGGCAGTCACTGTCAGGGTCTGAGCTGATAGTATTGGGCTGAGGGCAGTCGCTGTCAGGGTCTGAGCTGATAGTATTGGGCTGAGGGCAGTCGCTGTCAGGGTCTGAGCTGATAGTATTGGGCTGAGGGCAGTCGCTGTCAGGGTCTGAGCTGATAGTATTGGGCTGAGGGCAGTCACTGTCAGGGTCTGAGCTGATAGTATTGGGCTGAGGGCAGTCACTGTCAGGGTCTGAGCTGATAGTATTGGGCTGAGGGCAGTCGCTGTCAGGGTCTGAGCTGATAGTATTGGGCTGAGGGCAGTCACTGTCAGGGTCTGAGCTGATAGTATTGGGCTGAGAGCAGTCACTGTCAGGGTCTGAGCTGATAGTATTGGGCTGAGGGCAGTCACTGTCAGGGTCTGAGCTGATAGTATTGGGCTGAGGGCAGTCGCTGTCAGGGTCTGAGCTGATAGTATTGGGCTGAGGGCAGTCACTGTCAGGGTCTGAGCTGATAGTATTGGGCTGAGGGCAGTCGCTGTCAGGGTCTGAGCTGATAGTATTGGGCTGAGGGCAGTCACTGTCAGGGTCTGAGCTGATAGTATTGGGCTGAGGGCAGTCACTGTCAGGGTCTGAGCTGATAGTATTGGGCTGAGGGCAGTCGCTGTCAGGGTCTGAGCTGATAGTATTGGGCTGAGGGCAGTCACTGTCAGGGTCTGAGCTGATAGTATTGGGCTGAGGGCAGTCGCTGTCAGGGTCTGAGCTGATAGTATTGGGCTGAGGGCAGTCACTGTCAGGGTCTGAGCTGATAGTATTGGGCTGAGGGCAGTCACTGCCAGGGTCTGACCACAGCAGCAGCAGCGGCCCGACCCGCCGGTGGCTGGGTGGTGATGGCGGTGCGGGGCAGGAGCAGTCGAGGTGACGGATCGCATTGACACGACAGATCAGGTGTTGAATATGGTCCGGTGTTATCAGGTGGGAACCGGCGCGAAGGATTTGTTCGACACCATGATAACTGAGATACAAATTCAATTTAAATGAAAACTTTATATGATCAACGCAGAATATCCAATCACAAGCATTCCAGGAAAAAGTGTGCCGAGTGGCGCAAATCATGTTGCATTCTCCTTTGTAGTTCCCCTACCTGTTAACAGGTAGGCAGGAGCACTGGCAGCCGCAGGTTCAGGTCACAGTGTATATGGTCATAGATACCTACAATTCGAATATCTAAGATGTTGTATATCGGTGACTTAAGGTCACCGGTCAGATTATTTTCGTGACCTCCCATTATAATTCAATGGCAAATATTAAAATGTTTCGTTTTCGGGGGATACGCATGATATCAGTCCAATTTCTTCTGGATCATGTTATCATAGGCTATTATTGATGATCCGGGTTACATTTTTGTTCAGTGACCCCGATCATCCCGGACCCGGATCAGCCGAGGTCAGCAGAGGTCACCAACACTTTTTGTGTCAATAACTCTAGATAGAATGAAGATAAAGAAGTAAAATCGGCATTAATGTGTTTGTCTCGTCGAGAAACGTCTCCCAATATGCAACATGACCTACTTGGGTCGCCACTTGATCTTGACCTGAGGTCAAATTTCTAAGTTGACCTAAACTGGTCCAAATTAATGTGATTCGAAGCGCGTTGACGAGACAAACATGATGGCGTCAAAATTATTGTCGTATCTTTATTAGGTAAAAAGTTATTTCCGAACGTTTTGCCAAACAATAGCTATTTTGACATTTGATGACCTCTGGAGCCTAAACTATTGATCTGAGATAACATTTCATGACACGATATGATTAATTATTTCAAGAGCTTTCGATTGCTTCCTTCCGTTTGTTCCTAGCTATCATAGTTCCCGATATATTTGGAGGTTTCTGGAGAAACGTCCTAAAACTGGCAAATCTGACCTTTGGTGACCTCTGGTGACCTCAATATTGACCTGAACCAAAACAGGTTAAAATAGTTTCAAAGTTTTTTTTGATGAGCTTTCGAAACGTTTCGGTTTTCCAATGAGGAAAATTTGAGAGCGAAAAGGTGCACCAAGAGTGAGAAGATTGCGCCCCCCCAAAAAAATAGTTTCGTCCCCCCAACTTTAAAATCGTTCCCGGGCCCATGGAGTAGGAAGTCTGTGTCACCAACCGTGTGACCTGAGGAGGCGAAAAAAGAAGGGAAAAAATGATGGGGCCCACGTTTTGGCACTTGGCACGTGCCACGTGCCATCGATTGACCCGAAAATGATACCATCGTCTGTCCCCCGTTTTGCCGCATCGAAGGGTGCCACCCGCGTCGAAATCGGCCCGGCCGTTTGGGCTCCACGTCCCAATATGTTCCGTTGGACCCCCCCCCCCCCCCCCATGCACACACGCGCACGCGCACGCGCACGCGCACGCGCACGCGCACGCGCACGCACACGCACACGCACACGCACACGCACACGCACACGCACACGCACACGCACACGCACACGCACACGCACACGCACACGCACACGCACACGCACACGCACACACACACACACACACACACACACACACACACACACACACACACACACACACACACACACACACACACACACACACACACACACACACACACACACACACACACATACACACACACACACACAAGCTGCTTCACAAGCACTTTCCGAGCATCCCAGTTGAAATCTTCGAACTCAGAAAACATGTAAAAATGTTTCTCTTCATTCTACGATTTTGAATGAGCGAGCGCGAAACGCTCGCTCGTCCTTCCGTGGTGGATGGAAAACATATGATTATGAGCGGCCCGGCCTGGCCCAGCCCGACCCGACCCTTGGCGACGCTTTTGAGCTCATATCTCTGCAACCGCATGTCCGATTGACAAGCGGACTTCTTTGTTTGCGGACTGTTTTGAGGCTGGCCAGTGAATCGATATGGTCTCATTTTATCACCGTTATTTTAAATTGCTTACTGCCGTAACCTGCAAGTAGCAAGTCTGCTGTGTGTACAATAATTCCCAATGCGAAACGTAATCAAGGTTCAATCACCCACTGATTTGAACAGTTATAAACTTTAATAACGCATGATGCAAATTTCCATTAGCAATAAACCTCGATGGCGCAGCACACGCATCTCATAAGACAACTATGCGGGTCAATCGACTATAACTTCATAAAGGCAGCCGGGTGCCGCAAGTCATAAGGCCGCAAGTCATATCCCCTCAGGTTTTTCGAGGATAGCGGAAAAACGGCGGCCGCATCGCCGCTGTTTTGGCACAGCTGTTCGGGCATCAATTGCCAATATTATGTAAACAAATTATTCGGGTCACCAGACCAGGTCACGTGACTGCACATCCAAAAAAAAGCTTGTGGTCGTACCACATTCACAGTTTTTAGACTAGTGGCCGGCAATGCGATCGGGGCATTGCCTTGGGGTCAAAATCGTAGTTTAGTTTTACTCCTGGGGGGTTTATTTTGCTCCCCTCGGGGTCGAAACCCCACTGGATTTTGGGTCCCTGTATTGCGCACGCGACCTGCGAGTATCAAGTCTGTGTCACTAACGGTCTGACCTGAGGAGGCGAAACAAGGAGAAAATGATGGCGCCCTCTTTTTGGCACTTGTCACTTGTCACTTGTCACTTGGCACGTGTCACGTCCCATCGATTGACCCGAAAATGGTACCATCATCTGTCCCCCGTTTTGCCGCATCGAACGGTGCCACCTGCGTCGAAATCGGCCAGGCCGTTTCGGCTCCACGTGCCAATATGCTCCGTTGGACACAAACAAGCTCCTCCCACTTTCCGAGCGACGGCCCGGTGGAAATCTTCAAACTCTGAAAGACATGTAAACATGCTTCTATTTTTTTACGATTTTGAATGCTCGGTTTTACACTTACAGGATTTCATAAGGTCATATATATATATATATATATATACAATTCGTATATCTTGGATTTGTATGTCAGCGATCGGGTCAATTTCGTGACCTCCCCATTATAAGTCAATGGGGAAATATTCAAATGCTTCCTATTCCGAGGATACGTAAGATAACAGTCTAATTCCTTCTGGATCATGTTATTATAGGCAATTCTTGATGACCTAGGTGCCATTTGTGTTTAGTGACCCCTACAGGGCCAGTCGAGGTCATCCGAGGTCACTAACAGTTTTTTTTGTCAATAACTCTCCGACATAAACGATAGAGAAACCGACACCAATGTGTTTGTCTCGTCGAGGCACGACCGACACGGTCTTCCCATATGCAACATGACCTACTTGGGTCACCACTTGACTTTGACCTGAGGTCAAATTATTTTTAAGTTTATCTAACCTGGTCAACACTAATATGAGTCGAAGCGCCTTGACGAGACAAACACGATGGCGTCAAAATTATTGTCTTGTAGTTAATAGGTACAAAGTAAAAAGCTATTTGTGAAAAACTGTTTTGTAAAAAAATAGCCTTTTGGCATGTGATGAGCTCTGGCGCCTAAACTATTGACCTAAAATTAAATCTGAGGACACCAAGTGGATTGCATTTTTCAAGAGCTTTCGAATTTTCCCGTTTTTTTCATAGCTATCATAGTTCCCGATATATTTGGGGGTGTTCGAAGCGAAGTCCTTAAACTGGAAAATCTGACCTTTGATGACCTAGGTGACCTCAATATTGACTTGAGCAAAAAATATCCGAAGTACTTTCGAATGAGCTTGTCGAGAGTTTCGAACGTCCTTTTCCGCGTCTTTCTATCCCTTTTAGTTTTCGAGTTAGAGGGGGTGTCTACCCCCCCCCCCCCTCCCGGCATGGCGAAGGTGGTGAAGGTGGTGCCGAGCACCGGCACGGCGCGGGTTAAGGTGCCCTGGTCTCCCAAGTCCCAAGTCATTGCCTAGTTACGACAGCCACGTCTCCGGTACCAGCCGGTTACAGACAGAACCGTGTCCTGGAGAAACCAGCCCTGTGAACCAGAACCGTATCCTGGAAACCGGCCAGTTACAGGCATAACCGTGTCCTGGAAACCGGCCCTGTGAACCAGAACCGTATCCTGGAAACCGGCCAGTTACAGGCAGAACCGTGTCCTGGAAACCGGCCCTGTGAACCAGAACCGTATCCTGGAAACCGGCCAGTTACAGGCAGAACCGTGTCCTGGAAACCAGCCCTGTGAACCAGAACCGTATCCTGGAAACCGGCCAGTTACAGGCAGAACCGTGTCCTGGAAACCAGCCCTGTGTAACCAGAACCGTGTCCTGGAAACCAGCCCTGTGAACCAGAACCGTATCCAGGAAACCGGCCAGTTACAGGCAGAACCGTGTCCTGGAAACCAGCCCTGTGAACCAGAACCGTATCCTGGAAACCGGCCAGTTACAGGCAGAACCGTGTCCTGGAAACCAGCCCTGTGAACCATAACCGTATCCTGGAAACCGGCCAGTTACAGGCCGTGTCCTGGAAACCAGCCCTGTGAACCAGAACCGTATCCTGGAAACCGGCCAGTTACAGGCAGAACCGTGTCCTGGAAACCAGCCCTGTGAACCAGAACCGTATCCTGGAAACCGGCCAGTTACAGGCAGAACTGTGCCCTGGAAACCAGCCCTGTGAACCAGAACCGTATCCTGGAAACCGGCCAGTTACAGGCATAACCGTGTCCTGAAGAAACCAGCCCTGTGAACCAGAACCGTATCCTGGAAACCGGCCAGTTACAGGCAGAACCGTGTCCTGGAAACCAGCCCTGTGAACCAGAACCGTATCCTGGAAACCGGCCAGTTACAGGCAGAACCGTATCCTGGAAACCAGCCCTGTGAACCAGAACCGTATCCTGGAAACCGGCCAGTTACAGGCAGAACCGTGTCCTGGAAACCGGCCCAGTGAACCAGAACCGTATCCTGGAAACCGGCCAGTTACAGGCAGAACCGTGTCCTGATCCCGGAAAGTGTCCTAGCATAAGGAAATTTGGGCGGAAACTACACCCTATGGTTACTATTTTCCACTCTTTTTCCCGAGTTTTACTGTGAATTTTCCACTCATTATTTGCAAATTTATTGGAAAATTGAAACCTTGATACTGATTTATAGATGTAATGATGGGGACAGCCTAGGTATAGGTAATAACTAATTCTGGTAAGCGGGTAATTGGGTATTGATAAAGCCGAGTACATATTTTTTTGGTTGGATTTTTCACACTTTATACTTATTTTTCGCCAGCATTTTCCACTCCGCACCCCAGCTCCAAAGCAATCCTAGGACCCTGCATGGAAACCAGCCCTCTATAACCAGAACCGTGTCCTGGAAACCAGCCCTCTATTATTTTTGTAATATAAATTTAGTCCAAATGTTTTTGAATGGATGGATTTCCGAGGTCAGGCCCCGCGCTAAGCATAGCTCTATAACTAGAACCTTGTCCTGGAAACCAGCCCTGTGTAACCAGAACCGTGTCCTGGAAACCAGCCCTGTGTAACCAGAACCGTGTCCTGGAAACCAGCCCTGTGTAACCAGAACCGCGTCCTGGAAACCAGCCCTGTGTAACCAGAACCGTGTCCTGGAAACCAGCCCTGTGTAACCAGAACCGTGTCCTGGAAACCAGCCCTGTGTAACCAGAACCGTGTCCTGGAAACCAGCTCTGACCTCCGACATGACAATTGACATCCACGGAGTGTACGGATTCGACATTTTGGCACTATGACAGACGAGACATGGACACCGGGCGTGCCTGACCGTCTGATCGGAGTGAGTGCAGTTACAGACTGTATATGCGAGACATGGACACCGGGCGTGCCTGACCGTCTGATCGGAGTGAGTGCAGTTACAGACTGTATAGGCGAGACATGGCTGACACCGGGCGTGCCTGACCGTCTGATCGGAGTGAGTGCAGTTACAGACTGTATAGGCGAGACATGGCTGACACCGGGCGTGCCTGACCGTCTGATCGGAGTGAGTGCAGTTAGACTGTATAGGCGAGACATGGCTGACACCGGGCGTGCCTGACCGTCTGATCGGAGTGAGTGCAGTTACAGACTGTATAGGCGAGACATGGCTGACACCGGGCGTGCCTGACCGTCTGATCGGAGTGCGTGCAGTTACAGACTGTATAGGCGCGACCGGCCGACAGGACTCAGCCTACCGAAAGGCAAGGCAGGCGTGGCGGTACTGATAGGCGACAGCCTGAGCTGCGAGCTGCTGCCGACGCCAACCACAGGAGTCGCCGGCTCCAATTTGGAGATCGTGTGGGTGTTGGTTCACACCAGTAAGCACCGGCCAGTCGCGTCGGCGTACCGTGTACCCACTAACACTGTGCGTCAGCTCGCTGCTGATCGGGAGGATCTGGAGAGTCAGATGCAGTTTATGCTCGCTAACTTCCCTCGTGCGACTCTTATGATCTGCGGTGACTTTAACAACTGTTTGCTAAAATCCAAGCGTAACAACTCGCCAAACACGCTTCTCAGTATGTTCAGCACGTATGGACTACATGTGACCAACGTAAGCCAGGCTACGTACCGTCCAGCGAACAGTTTACTGGACGCTGTCGAGCTACCAACCGACCCGGCCTTTTGCGACGAGCGGGTGTCACGAGATGCCACTATGGCCGACCCCCACGATCTTATTCGTGTGTTACTGGTCCGCGAGAGTCGTGTGTGACTGGTCCGCGAGAGTCGTGTGTCCGCGAGAGTCGTGTGTTACTGGTCCGCGAGAGTCGTGTGTTACTGGTCCGCGAGAGTCGTGTGTTACCCGCTCGTGTGTTACTGGTACGCGAGAGTTGTGTGTTACTGGTCCGCGAGAGTCGTGTGTTACTGGTCTGCGAGAGTCGTGTGTCCGCGAGAGTCGTGTGTTACTGGTCCGCGAGAGTCGTGTGTTACTGGTCCGCGAGAGTCGTGTGTCCGCGAGAGTCGTGTGTTACTGGTCCGCGAGAGTCGTGTGTTACTGGTCCGCGAGAGTCGTGTGTCCGCGAGAGTCGTGTGTCCGCGAGAGTCGTGTGTCCGCGAGAGTCGTGTGTTACTGGTCCGCGAGAGTCGTGTGTTACTGGTCCGCGAGAGTCGTGTGTCCGCGAGAGTCGTGTGTCCGCGAGAGTCGTGTGTCCGCGAGAGTCGTGTGTTACTGGTCCGCGAGAGTCGTGTGTTACCCGCTCGTGTCTGAAATGTGTACCGCAGAGCTATCAACAAAGTAGACGTCGCTGCATTTAACCAGCAGCTCTCAGATACTGATTGGACACCGGTGTTGGATAATATCACGACTGAGAGTAAGTGGGCGACTTTCCAGCAGATGTATATCTCTCAGCTGAACACTGTCGCACCGCTCAGACGTGTACGCGAGACGCAGGTCACCGCACCGTACCGTCTGTATCTGCCGAGACGCAGCGGCTACTGCAGCGCCGCCGCGCGGCACTAGCCGGAAGCGATCGAGCTGAGTACAAGCGTGCCAACCGGCTGTGCCGCGCCGCCATCCGCGGCGACTGTCGTGCGCGGTACGAGAGGGAGATCAGGCGAGGCGATCGCGGTGGGCTGTGGCGAGTGCTTCGCCCGTTAATAGGTTGTAAACAGCAGCAGTGCGAGATACCTCGGATCACACCTGATGCGTTGAACGACTATTATGTTAGGATAGGACCGAGCACCGCCGCGAGTGTACCTGCCTCTGTTCCGACGCGTCTCACTAGAGTGTCAGCATGTGCATTTGAAGCACGCCCGATCGATATTGACATGCTATATGCTACACTTGCGACTATGAAGTCGTCCAATTCGACAGGAGTTGACGGCATCAGTGTGTGCGTGTTGCAGAAGTTGTTCGCGGGTGTAGGCTACGCACTTCTCGATGTCGTGAATACCAGCCTGGCCACCGGGACCGTCCCGCGAGCGTGAAACACGCTCTGGTGACTCCCATCCCCAAAGGCAAAGTCAAAGTCTCTGCCGAGCCGTCCGATACGCGACCCATCTCGATCCTGCCTGCAATTATGAAGCTGGTTGAACGTGCCGTCCAAAAACAGCTGACAGGCTACCTTGAAGAGAATGGTTTACTTTCCGACGCGCAGCACGGTTATCGCAAATCTCATTCAACAGAAACGGCTCTTCACGCCAAAACTGATCAAGCGCTTCATGCTATGGACAATGGTGACATTTGTATCATGGTATTACTAGATCTTTCCAAATGCTTTGATGTGGTTCCTCATGAAAAACTTTTAGAAAAACTTTCACTTTACGGAATTACTACTACGTGGTTTCGAGACTATTTGGCTGATCACTCGCAGCAGGTTCAGGTGCGGTGCGCGGACGGAACGTTGCTGCTCTCCAGCACCAAGAACAACGTCATCGGTGTGTACCAGGGCGGTGCTTTGAGCTGTATCATGTACATGCTTTTCGCCAACGATCTTAGTCTGTGTGTACCGAAGAATGTCAGTGTTGTACAGTACGCAGACGACACGCAATTGATGGTTACCGGCAAGAAGCGAGACGTACAGTCGGTCTCAATGATCTTCCCTAGCTCTGGGTCTCCCACGGTAGGCAAAACGATAGCTGGCTGAATCCCGCACCGAGGCGGGACCGGACCGGTTTGACAGCTCGCCCGGTGCCGGCCGATACTTGGCGGAATCTGCACCGCTCCGTCCTGGTCTGACCCACACAGGCCGATCGGGGGAATAACAATGCGCATGTGTGGCGAGGTTGTGTGGCGGACCGTGGTTGGAAATATACGCAGACCTAAAATGTCAAGTTAGCGACGATGTCTGTGATGCCCAGATTTAAGAAAATCATAGGTCTGTGAAGCATCGCTAAGTGTGCAATTGATAGAACACTGCACGGGCTATACTTTAAGAAGAATATTTGTATCTCAAGTTGACCGATACCGTTGTCACAGATGTCTCGGAAATGGCTATCCGTCGTGTCGCTTGCCACGATTTATAAATTTGAATTGCGCCAAACAACGCAGAGCTAAAAAAGTTGATAGCTCTGCGGTAAAAGTGTCCATATTTTGTCCTGATCTCAAGGTGAATGTCAAATTTAAACACGTCGCCAGTCAGGTGCTCTATCAGCTACACACCTGGCGATGCTTCATAGGCCTAAGGTTTGAAATACCGTCGTCGCAGATATCGTCGCTAACTTAATGGATATAAACCCGCCCGGGTGTGTTTGTGGAGCGTGAAGGACGGAGCGGCGTGATTCGAACATATCAGTGCGAGACCCACTGCATTTGTCTGCTTTTTCGTGTAGAATCATCAGGTGGACGTTTCCATTCGTAATTTCGGGGTTCTGCATTGTACATGACACGTGGCATGATTAAGAAAGAAATACACGTAAAAGTGCCTGGTGCCAACGCGGTTCGAATCCACAACCAAGCTACGAATACGCTAGTAGACAGCTATACCGACTGAGCTATTTTGGCTGACGTGATGAACACTGTTATTCAGTCTCCAATATTGGATCTCTGCCAGCTCAGGACAGGCGACCTCTAGACCCTCGAGACAGACGGCCCTGACCACCACCCGGGTCGCGGCGCATTCCATTCCGACAACGTCCCGCATTGGCTCCCTCCCTCCCCCTCCCCAGGTCACGCACCTGCCAGACAGCCACAATGGGTACCAACCTACGGTGGGGAAACCACCATTTGTGTGCCTATCGCGACCGTAGCGTCACGTGGTGACAAGGGAAGATAATTATGAGACCGACTGTACAGCAGCTGATCGCCCGCATGGAAGACGCGCTGAACAGTGTTTATCAGTGGTTCTGCAGCTGATCGCCCGCACGGAAGACGCGCTGAACAGTGTTTATCAGTGGTTCTGCAGCTGATCGCCCGCATGGAAGACGCGCTGAACAGTGTTTATCGGTGGTTCTGCCACAACGGTGTGAAGCTGAACGCTAAGAAGACCCAGATGCTTGTGTAGGGGACGCCGTCGATGCTGCGCGGTTTACCATCCGTATCACTTTGATTCTGCGGAAATGTCATTCCTGATTCAAAGGTGGTCAAAAACCTCGGTGTATCGCTTGATCGGCATCTCAACTTTGAGACGCACATTGACAACATATCACGCAAATGTATTGGCATACTTATGACCTTGAGTCACGCACGCCACGTCATACCCATATCTGCGTTGAAGGGCATCATAGAGGCGCTTGTCTTCGGCCACAGGGACCCACGTTTAGAACACCCCGCTCGCATTAGCTCCCTGCGCTGTGACCTACGGAGGGAAGGGGGAGCTGTCTCCACCCCGGACCCCCAGACCATCTCGTAGATAAGTCGTAAATAAGTTTGCCGATGTATTTGCGCGGCCCCGCCCCTTGCAATTGTCAAAAATACGGAGAAAAAACGTTCCAACAACACGTACGAACACTGAAGAAAAAACGTTCCAACGAGATAAGAAAAAACGTTCCAACGGATCCATGTACGAACGCTTCCAAATGCGGCCTCATCGGCCCCGCCCCTTGCTTTGTTAAAATATACGAAGAAAAGTCGTGCCAACAACACGTACGAAGGCTGTAAAAAAAACGTTCCAACGAAACCGTTTCAACGGATCCCAAAAATATACGGATAAAAAGACGTTCCAACAACACTTACGAACGCCGACAAAAAAAAAATGTAAGAACAAAAATAATATATTTGTATCTAAAGATCCGCCAGGGTTTCAATCGACCTTGCTTCTACCTGACAATTGACAAGTCTTCTAAATTATGGTCTGTTGAAGTATACGCTTTTGTGTATCAAATATAAACGTTTGGCATATTGCTTGATCCAAATTAGCATGTGTTTTCGTGAACGGATACTATTTCCTTTCAAATCCATGTAAGATGAGGCCTTGAAACACAGGCGGCCAGAGCGCCCCTCAGGCGGCCAAAGAGTCCCCTCAGGCGGACAGAGCGCCCCTCTCAGGCGTCCAGAGCGCCCCCACTCAGGCGGCCCAGAGCGCCCCCTCTCTGGCGGCCAGAGCGACCCCTCTCAGTCTCAGGCGCCCAGAGCGCCCCATCTCAGACGGCCAGAGTGCCCCTCTCAGACGGCCAGAGCGCCCCCTTTCAGGTGGCCAGAACACCCCCTCTCAGGCGGCCAGAGCGCACCTCTTTGGCGGTTAGAGCGCCCCCTCACAGGCTTCCAGAGCGCCCCCTCTCAGGCGAGGCGGCCAGAGCGCACATCTCTGGTGGTTAGAGCGCCCCCTCTCAGGCTGCCAGAGCGCCCCCTCTCAGGCGGCCAGAGCGCCCCCTCTCAGGCTGCCAGAGGGCCCTCTTCCAGGCGGCCAGAGCGCCTCCTCCCAGGCGGCCAGAGCATCCCCTCAGGCAACCAGAGCACCCCTTCTCAAGCGGCCAGAGCACCCTCTCTCCGGCGGCCAAAGCGCCCCCTCTCAGGCGGCCAGAGCGCCCCATTTCAAGCAGCCAGAGCACCTCCTTTCAGGCGGCCAGAGCGCCTCCTCAGGCGCCTCGAGCACCCTTTCTCAGGCGGCCAGAGCGCCCCCTCTCAGGCGGCCAGAGCGCCCCCTCTCAGGCGACAGAGCGCCCCCTCTCAGGCCAGCAGCCCCTGCCAAACACAAAGTTCCACTCGGCTGAGTGGGGGGGGGAGGGCAACTGCCCCTTCCCCTCCTCTTCCACCGCCACTGCCAGAGCGCCCCCGTAGGCTGCCAGAGCGCCCCTCAGGTGGCCAGAGCCCCCTTCATGCGGCCAGAGCGCCCCCTCAGGAA
The DNA here is from genome assembly GCA_036785665.1 of Chirona hameri. Classification (NCBI taxonomy): domain Eukaryota; kingdom Metazoa; phylum Arthropoda; class Thecostraca; order Balanomorpha; family Balanidae; genus Chirona; species Chirona hameri. The sequence continues at coordinate 97,563 of JAXIVJ010002081.1, forward strand.
GCCAGAGCGCCCCCTCAGGCGGTCAGAGCGCCCCCTCAGGCGGTCAGAGCGCCCCTCAGGTGGCGAGAGCGCCTCCATGCGGCCAAAGCATCCCCTCAGGCGGCCAGAGCGTTCCCCAGGCGGCCAGAGCGTCCCCCAGGCGGCAAGAGCGCCTCCCCTAAGGCGGCCAGAGTGCCCTTCAGGCTGCCAGAGCGCCCCCTCAGGCAGCCAGAGCGCCCGCTCAGGCGGCCAGAGCACCCCTCAGGTAGCCAGAGCGCCCCTCAGGCGGCCAGAGTGGCCCCTCGGGCAGCCAGAGCGCCCCTCAGGCAGCCAGAGCGCCCGCTCAGGCGGCCAGAGCACCCCTCAGGTAGCCAGAGCGCCCCTCAGGCGGCCAGAGTGGCCCCGCAGACGGCCAGAGCGCCCCCTCAGGCAGCCAGAGTGCCCCCTCAAGCGGCAAGAACGCCCCCTCAAGCGGCCAGAGTGCCCCCTCAGTCAGCCAGAGCGCCCCCTCAGGCAGCCAGAGGGCCCCCTCAGGCAGCCAGAGCGCCCCCTCAGGCGGCCAGGGCGCCCCTCGTGCAGCCAAAGCGCCCCCTCAGGCAGCCAGAGCGCCCCCCTCAGGCGGCCAGAGCGCCCCCTCAGGCAGTCAGAGCGCCCATTCAGGCGGCCAGAGCCCCCCCCCCCCCCCCTTGGCTTCCCTTGGCCTTGGCTTTCCCTTGGAATCCGCAGCCCCTGCCAAACACAAAGCGCCCCTCGGCTGATTTTTTTTGGGGGAAGGGGGGCAACTGCCCCCCCCCCCCCCTCTTCCGCCGCCCCTGGTACCATGGACACCATCGTGACGGTAGGCGGCACTGTGGGGCGAGGGGAGACACCGGGGCACTGTGGCTCCTTGAATCCAGGAGGGAAAACAATGGTCTGGTGCCGCCATGAAATCACAAGCATTGGTCGGTGGAGAGAGAGAGAGAAAAAAAATCGCGAAATGATGCTAAATTAAAGTTGCTAAGTTATGCCAAAAAATGTCCCTTCATGCCTCCCGTCCCTTGGGCACCAACCATGAAGGGGCACCAACGTGCCTTTATACCAGAGGCAACAACGTATCGGACTTGAGGAACCCTGAGGGCCCCCTTGGGCTGATACATATAGATTATAGAACCTTTCGATTTGTTAGAACCTAGTTATCCAGACAAAAACAAAATAAAGCAAAAAATTCCGCGCCGCTACGCGGCGCAAATATTTTTTCCCCAATACAAAAGGGTCTAATATAAACTGTACACACTGGCGGCCGCAGGAGGGGGGGGGGGGGGTATTGGGGCTATGGCCTTAAATGGGGGGGGGGGGTGGGGGGCAACATGTCTTTTGACACCACCTTTTGCTCCAGACATATTTCCTCGTTTTGACCCTGCATGCTGGTTCCAATAGCAAAAATTAGTTCTCCAACCCGCTCAAAACCTCAAATTTTGGAGCCGCTTCGCGGCGCAATAATAGTTTATCGCATGCATAAGATTTACTGCTGGTAAAAACAGCTTCCAACCCCCCCCCCCCCCTCCCCCTGGTCACGAACCTCGACTCTTGGTCAATTCTCTTTTCAATTTCTTCAATTCTTCAATTCTTCATTAGCTGTCTGGGGCCGCCTTTGACTGTACAAATAATATATTTTAGCACCATCCGCGGCAATTTAAATGATAGAAACGGTACGACTGATATTACAAATACCTATAGCCAACGTTGTCAATAAAAAAAATAGGGGCAACCTCAAAATATAGTGGACTAAATCCGTTGAGTTTTCAGATTTGGGTATAGGTACGGATCCCAATGCAATTGATGACCCCCCTTGAAGATGTTCTGGATCCGCCCCTTCACCAGATGCAATTCAAGCAGCCCCGGTGACACGCGGGTCACCTGGGGGGGGGGGGGGGGGCAGAATCTGCCCCTCCCGGATTTTCTCAATAACTTTAAACTTTGATAGATATCAACGTGAAACTTTCAGAACCTTATACTGCATCAATTCTACGTCTTCTCACCAAATTTCAATGAAATAAATTTAGCATTTTGGGAGATAATAACGCATTTTTGGTGTAAAAACAATAAATGTTTGAAAAATCGTAAACAAATCGAGTTGCAAAGCAAATTGGAAATACAAAACGTCGAAAGAAAGGAAATAACATTCTCTTCTAAATGGCTATCTCGGATTTGTGATTTTGGATGGTTTTTTACCCCCAAAAATATGTTTTCTTTCGGAAAAACGTCCACATTTTTTCTTTGTGAATTCGAGAAGTGAATTGCTTAAGCTCGAATACCAAACTAAGAACACCGGCCCAAATCCGCGGAGGGCAAAAATGGGGGGTACCTTTTTGCCACAAAAAGATTCCACAAAAATGGGGGTGGTACCTGTCCCCCCCCCCCCCCCCAGTGGTTTTCCCTTAAAATAGGCCTAGGTGTATTTTCAGGTATGAGAAAGCTCTTGACAAGCCTAAGAGGGCCCTCGTCAGACCTGAAAGAGTTCCATACCAGTCTGAGAAGGCCCTTGATAGGCCTGAGAGGGCCCTATGCAGGGGCGTCGCCGATAATTTTTGAGTGGTGGCTCGGCTGAAATGACGGAAAAAATGTAACCACATTTTGTCTGCGTGTATTTAAGCCTTTGCAGCATTTGTAGTGTGGATTTTCATGTTCCAGTAGGTACTTGTTATTTAGCGCCGCCAAGCAGCGATTTTTTACGTGTTTCCCTGATAAAACCCAGAAATATAGGCGACGGGCCTTGTAGATCATAAGAAGCTAAAAATGTTATTCATTCAATCCAGTGTTACGACGAACCGATGACGATGGCTTCGTTATGATGATGGCCACCGATGTGACGCTGCGAAGCGGCGTGAAAATGTGAATTTTAGGTCGTGGGAAACGAAATTGTAATATTGGGACCAGCCCAGTGGAGACCAGGGGAGCCATGCCTCAGGTGACCCCTTTTCCTGGTTGCACATCTCGGTAGGATGAAAAATATTTAAATGAATGCAGTTTTGCATATACATTAACTAGCCTCGGATAGTAAATTACGATGACCGGTGGCAGTCCGCGCTCAATAGTACATATGATAATAATAACTATGCATATGTACCGAACTGTAACAAACAACTGGTAACAGTGCAAATGGTTTGAAAGCAGCAAGAGGCAGAACCACTTTTCCGCGCATAAATTGTCCCTGTGGATCTGGAGGAGCCTGAGGGGAGATGGCTTTGGGAGCTGGTCCTGGCCTGGTCCCCACTATTAGCTCTTCCGGGTCCAGCAAGTTGGGCATCGCTCCAGCTTCCGAGGGTGCCGATGTCCGCGTCTTTGCGTCCGCGTCGCCTTTTTCGGAACTCAGCAGACTAGCCAAACATGCACTGGCGGATCCAGCCATCGGTTTTTTGGGGAGGGGGCAAATCGGTGGGAGGCACTGGCGGATCCAGCCTCTCTTCGTAAGGGGTGGGGAGCATCTTTTTGTGGCAAAAAGGTACCTCCATTTTTTCCCTCCGCGTATTTGGGCCGGTCGCAAATTCCCGAAGTCTAATAACCATTCGCACCCGGAATTGGAGGAGACGTCATAGCTGCTGGGCGAGTTCATTATACCACCGGGGGAAATTGGCACCTCCCTGAATGGGATGCTGGGCCGCGACAATCAAGGCCCTATAAGCGACAATAATCGAAGCGATCGCTGTGTGTGATGCGCTTAGCCTCGGTGCGCACCATATGAAACATATAGTTTATTCTCGTTACGGCGCGGTCGTCAGGCAGAAGTGCATTTGATCTCTGTTTACATGTCAGATCGGTAGGCAACAGTACCTATATTCGGCGTCTGTATTATATTTATATTGTTTTGTTTATACTTGAAAACAGGCGGTCGACCAAAATAGCAGTGTTAGACAATTATTCTCTGAATATTTCGATAATACGTATTTATTTCGATCGCATACGTAATATTAGAAGGTAAGGCGTTGAATTTTAAATACGTAATTTTCCACCCAGAGATTCCATGAAACGAGCACGGAACAAGTCAGTTCAGTTGACACGTGCGACAACTGTGTTTAGAAAGCGGAAAACGCGTTTATATTTCAACCTCGGTTTCTATTACCTGTCGAGGCGCGCCAATAGAAGTTAATAGTAATTTTGAAAGACATGTATTTTTCGCCATCGCGACAGGAAACAGCTGGCGACGCCGCAGTATCACGTCCAGATAAACCACGAAGCAATTTTCATCACCATCAATTTGCAATGATTTTAAATACGAATCGTCGCAAACAACTCAAGTGTCGTATCCAATTCAAAACAACTCAAACCGTCGGCAGTACTCCATAGCAAACAACAACGCGCAGCAACCAAAACGCTGGTGCTCAACGTCTCCAGAACTCAAACGGAAACGACGATCCAACGTAAATCACAAACTCTCTTAACCTGCTCGATGGTTTCCTTCTTACGAACATATTGCCTCTAAGACCACGTAACGCAACAACACTGCTCTAACCAGTCATTTCGATGCAAGGGTAGTGATACTGCCGATCTCTTGTCCCCGATCGACATAGCTATATGAGTACAATGACAAAGATGACATGAAAATGGCTGAAACAAGCGAATCACATATTTCATTCATTATTATAGGTCGGAGTGGTCAAATCGCCTAATGACTCTACCTTCTATATACCGCATTTCTCACAGGATCCAACACAAAATTAGCCTCCAGATCGTCCAGATTAACCAATGAGCATGCGCAATAGGTAGGGAGACTGTGACGTCACAGTGACGTCACATCCAAGTGAATTCGACCAATCAAATTAATTGGTGCGAATGGTTATTAGACTTCGGGAATTTGCGGGCCGGTCACCTTATTTTGGTATTCGAGCTTCAGAAATTCACTTTTCAAACTCACAACAAAAAATATTTTGTGGATTTTTTTTTCTGAAAAAAAACATTTGTCCCCATTGTTTTGGTTACAAAACTCACAATTTCGGATATCCGAGATAGCCATTTTGAAGAAAATGTAATTTCCTTTCTTTTGACGTTTTTTTTGCAATTTGCTTCAAAACTCTACGATTTGTCCAACATTTATAGTTTTTCCACCAAAAATGGCATGGCATGGCGTCATTAAAACATCATTATCTCCCAAAATACTACATCAATTTAATTGAAAGTTGGTGAGAAGACTTAGACTTGATAAGGTACTGAAAGTTTCACATTGATATCTATCATAGTTTCTAGGTTATTTAGAAAATCCGGGAGGGGGCAGATACTTCCGATAAGGTTTGAGCTAGAAGTGCCTATCTCAACCTATGTACCTACCTATAGTTTGTTTTATTTTGATTGCACAATTGCCATTGGGAACTTCATGAGAATCACACGTGAATTTTGTACACACCGCTGTCACGCGTCCCGAAAAGTTATTTTTACAAAAGCAACTCGTCATTTTTGACAACCATTTGCGCCGAAATAGAGATTCCAAATTGATACCATATGAAGTGTTCTTCCTATATGTAAAAAAAACGTTTGTTCGAGCTTCAATTCCGACTGGCAGCTCGCTGGCCGCTATTTTCTCGTCCAGTTGAGCTTTTTAAGCCCTGATTTGATGGTAAGTATAGGCGTACCCAAGGGGTGGGGCCCACGGGGCAATTGCCCCCCCCCCCTAAAGGTCCGTACGTCCCCCCTTGGCCATAGTGCCCCTTTGGAAATAGGTCCCGAAGGTCCCTATTTCCAAAGATGCTCCATGGATTAATTATTTTTTAAGGGAAAAATGTTGAAAATATGCCCTAAAAATATAGTGGGCCAGATCCGTTGATTTTTTTTTGGTGGGGTTACCTTATGCCCCCTGATCAAAAATTGCTCCCTCCTGGAGTGGATCTTGGGTTTGCTACTGATGGTAAGAGCCGTGTTTTCCAAAAACAAATCCCGTTTTTCACTGTGTATAGCTGGATTTTGACGGATGCGAAGTCAATTTTTGCGATAAATTGTTAAGGTTTTTTAGGGGGGGGGGGGGGGGGCAAAAGACATGTTGCCCCCCCCCCCCCCCTTCCAGGCTTTTTGGGGGCCATGGCCTGGTTGTCCCCCCCCCCTGGATCCGCAAGTGTAAACATGTATCCCGCTTGAAAGTTAATATTCTATGAAGCGAGTGGGACCTGGGGCCAGCAATTACTATTGCTTCATAAATTCCCGCCATATGGGCTGACAAAGATTGACCTGCACCGTGACCTTATTAAAATGCCCAAGGCAATATCTCAGGAACCGCTGCTTGCATTGCATTACAACTTTCACAGCTCGCTTTAGCGCCCCAGGTTACCCCAATATCCCATATATAAATTTTGGTCAAAATCGGTGACATGACGGTGTAATTTTGCACTTTGTTTTGTCGATTTGTCGTTGAATGCCCCATCTACAAAAAGAACATTGGGATTTTGTTTTTTAAACTGAACCTAATTACCCTACTTAATACGCATTACAGACGTATTATATATGTATTATAGACGTATATTATATAATAGACGTAATCCACACAACATAAGTACCTATGCAAGGAAATTCACTCACGCGCTCCTCTGCCACCGAGTAGGCAGCAGGAGACCAATGGCTGTGACGCTGCGTTGAAAATTATAACTTACGTTGATTGTGAATCACTCCAAAATAGCGTCAGACGCGTCACTTTCCCTATCCCTACTGCTACCAAAATGCTACAAAATAGAAAACACGAACGAGGCAAAAACAAAAACAATATTTATTTCTCAAGAAGTTATTTTTTTCGCAGGATAGTCATTAGTCATCGCCAGTTTCAGCAGATTTGAGGGGGGAGGGCTAATTTCTATTGCCGCCCCTGTCGAGCTTCGGATGGGGGGGGGAGGAGCTTTAGCCCCTGCCGTCCCCCCCCCCCCTGGATCCGCCAGTGTGGAAACTGTGACTGTGACGTCATCGAATCGTGACGTCATTGGACAGGGTGGACACGTTACGGAGATAGGCATGATTCTACGCAGCGTCTCGCAGCGTCGCTCCAGTTTGCTACAGAAACGCCACAAAGACGGCTACAGAGCCAGCGTGATCGACTATGTGACGGCCGTGTCACTCTCCGTGCCAAGAGAGCTCATCGACTATGTGACGGCCGTGTCACTCTCCGTGCCAAGCGAGCTCATCGACTATGTGACGGCCGTGTCACTCTCCGTGCCAAGCCAGCGTGATCGACTATGTGACGGCCGTGTCACTCTCCGTGCCAAGCGAGCTCATCGACTATGTGACGGCCGTGTCACTCTCCGTGCCAAGCCAGCGTGATCGACTATGTGACGGCCGTGTCACTATCCGTGCCAAGCGAACTCGACTATGTGACGGCCGTGTCACTCTCCGTGCCAGCGTGATCGACTATGTGAGGCCGTGTCACTCTCCGTGCCAAGCGAACTCATCGACTATGTGACGGCCGTGTCACTCTCCGTGCCAAGCGTGATCGACTATGTGACGGCCGTGTCACTCTCCGTGCCAAGCCAGCGTGATCGACTATGTGACGGCCGTGTCACTCTCCGTGCCAAGCGAGCTCATCGACTATGTGACGGCCGTGTCACTCTCCGTGCCAAGCCAGCGTGATCGACTATGTGACGGCCGTGTCACTCTCCGTGCCAAGCGAACTCATCGACTATGTGACGGCCGTGTCACTCTCCGTGCCAAGCGTGATCGACTATGTGACGGCCGTGTCACTCTCCGTGCCAAGCCAGCGTGATCGACTATGTGACGGCCGTGTCACTCTCCGTGCCAAGCCAGCGTGATCGACTATGTGACGGCCGTGTCACTCTCCGTGCCAAGCGAGCTCATCGACTATGTGACGGCCGTGTCACTCTCCGTGCCAAGCCAGCGTGATCGACTATGTGACGGCCGTGTCACTCTCCGTGCCAAGCGAGCTCATCGACTATGTGACGGCCGTGTCACTCTCCGTGCCAAGCCAGCGTGATCGACATGTGACGGCCGTGTCACTCTCCGTGCCAAGCGAGCTCATCGACTATGTGACGGCCGTGTCACTCTCCGTGCCAAGCCAGCGTGATCGACAATGTGACGGCCGTGTCACTCTCCGTGCCAAGCGAGCTCATCGACTATGTGACGGCCGTGTCACTCTCCGTGCCAAGCGAGCGTGATCGACTATGTGACGGCCGTGTCACTCTCCGTGCCAAGCGAACTCATCGACTATGTGACGGCCGTGTCACTCTCCGTGCCAAGCGAGCTCATCGACTATGTGACGGCCGTGTCACTCTCCGTGCCAAGCCAGCGTGATCGACTATGTGACGGCCGTGTCACTCTCCGTGCCAAGCGAGCTCATCGACTATGTGACGGCCGTGTCACTCTCCGTGCCAAGCGAGCTCATCGACTATGTGACGGCCGTGTCACTCTCCGTGCCAAGCCAGCGTGATCGACATGTGACGGCCGTGTCACTCTCCGTGCCAAGCGAGCTCATCGACTATATGACGGCCGTGTCACTCTCCGTGCCAAGCCAGCGTGATCGACATGTGACGGCCGTGTCACTCTCCGTGCCAAGCCAGCGTGATCGACTATGTGACGGCCGTGTCACTCTCCGTGCCAAGCCAGCGTGATCGACTATGTGACGGCCGTGTCACTCTCCGTGCCAAGAGAGCTCATCAGCCATACAGAGGGCACGACACAGCCCAGGTGGAAACACGCGCCAATCAGCATCTGCCTTTCAGGCTGGTGAGTTTGGTGCGATCAGGCGATATATCAAATACGCCATATCGTCCCAGATATCCTGCACTGTCAATACACCGATATGGCGCCTTTGACAGAAGGCCGCACACACGTTCACTGGAGCCCAGCATAGAGCATTAATTAACATTACACGTGTGCCGTCACATGTTTAACGCTCCAGGTTGTCGCGCTGCCTATCGTCAGGAGGTAAACGTATGTTGTTTCCCTGTGTCAGAGGTAATCACATCCCTCCTCAGTTCACCTGTCAGAGAGGTAATCACATCCCTCCTCAGTTCACCTGTCAGAGAGGTAATCACATCCCTCCTCAGTTCACCTGTCAGAGAGGTAATCACATCCCTCCTCAGTTCACCTGTCAGAGAGGTAATCACATCCCTCCTCAGTTCACCTGTCGAGAGGTAATCACATCCCTCCGCAGTTCACCTGTCAGAGAGGTAATCACATCCCTCCACAGTTCACCTGTCAGAGAGGTGATCACATCCCTCGTCAGTTCGGCGCATATAACACGGTCAGATTGTCTCGTAAAAAGTCGCATCCGTCTTGATAAAATACGGTGCAGGTGAGAGGCAATATCCCAGACTGGCTTATTAAAAGCATGCCTTCCCTCATTCTGGGTATATCCTCAGTCATCGGTGAAGCACTATACTGTCAAAGGTCACTGGGATCAGTACCGAAATCGTTTTATCGCATTAGGCTTAGTCATGAAGAGCGTCATATCGAAATCCTCTCCGTTGCCGTCGAGTTGCGGTTATCCCTCCATACCAACTTCCCTTTCCATGTCACCAACTGCTTATCTCTGCCTGCTGCCTATGTCTCCACATTCTCTTACCACAACGCTTCCATTCCCTCTTCCCAGGAGGCAAAATTATCCTCCCTCCTTCCTTTAAAGAGAATGTTTCACCTTTGTATTGGTTTTGAACTGAGATAGCCATTATTTTTGGCCGTTATTGAAATGTTGAAAATACTAAGGTCATTTTCCCAAAACTAAGCCGTTTTAAGCAATTTAATTTATAGTTTGCAAAATGGGGTCTAGGCTAGTGCCGCCGCTGATTGGCTGACAGCCACTTTGTCAGCCAATCCCACTTTGTCAGCCAATCAGCGGCGGTCTATAGATCAATAATGACGTTATCATCCCAAATTTAAATCTTAAAGGGAGTGTGCCTACTCACATCGCTTAGTTGGGGTTATTGACACTGGTCTATAGAACACAATTTTCAGAATTGAACCACTACATCATTTCTCCAGATTCACCCTAGTTGCTGAGATATTCAAAGACTCCAGGAATTTGCTTGGGAGCAAAAAGTTATCGGGTAGACTCCAGATGGCTTCCCACTACTAAAAGCACTGCAACTATCGATTACACTGCTAGCATATCGTTATCACCGGCCAATAGCAATTCCAACAAACAGCTCGTGTGCGCTGATAGCAGCTGCCGAACAACAGAGCCTGGGCGGCCATCATGCTTGCATGCATCATGCTTGTCTTAGGTGCGTCGTTCACGTATCAATTTGTTGCCTCTGATTGCCTTCACCGTAGTGGGAATCGTTTTTTCGATATCGAAACGAAAAATAATCGAAAACAATATAAGTGAAAATTCAGCTAAAGGGGCTCCAAATGTAAATTTCATCGTATCCAACCATCACAACAATAGCTACTTATCGTGGGAAAAATAATTTTTACAGTTCAAAACAGTAGGCACACTCCCTTTAATTTGCATAAAGTTAAGTGAATGAGATTACAAAAAAATATCACCCTCGTTTTCAGAAGCACTTACTTCATATTTTCGACTACAACCAGCGTATATTTGACAACTTTCAGAAAGGTGAAACATTTCCTTTAACGCATGTTCCCTGTTCGAGCCAGTCAAATAGTCTGCTCGCTCTCTGCCCTCTGTTCGTCACCGAATAAAGCCCCATCACAAGGCCAAACCACCCTCCGTCAACTCACCCCTGTCTCTAACGATTCTAATATCCACATCACCCCTAGTTCATGTCACCAACTGTACTCACCCCTGTCTCTAACGATTCTAATATCCACATCACCCCTAGGTCATGTCACCAACTGTACTCACCCCTGTCTCTAACGATTATAATATCCACATCACCCCTAGGTCATGTCACCAACTGTACTCACCCCTGTCTCTAACGATTCTAATATCCACATCACCCCTAGGTCATGTCACCAACTGTACTCACCCCTGTCTCTAACGATTTTAATATCCACATCACCCCTAGGTCATGTCACCAACTGTACTCACCCCTGTCTCTAACGATTATAATATCCACATCACCCCTAGGTCATGTCACCAACTGTACTCACCCCTGTCTCTAACGATTATAATATCCACATCACCCCTAGGTCATGTCACCAACTGTACTCACCCCTGTCTCTAACGATTCTAATATCCACATCACCCCTAGGTCATGTCACAAACTGTACTCACCTCTGTCTCTAACGATTCTAATATCCACGTCACCCCTATGTCATGTCACCAACTGTACTCACCTCGTCGGCAGCCAATTCGGGCGCGGCGGCCGCGTGCCTACCCTGCCCCCCGGCGGCGGCGGCGGCGGCGGCGGACCAGCGGCCCTGGCTCTTGTAAGCCGGCAGCGGCTGCTGGCCGTCGGTTTCGTCTATGGCTGCCAGCTCCAGCTCGGCCGAGGGAGGGTAGCTGCGGGATGAGGTGCGCTGCGTAGCGCGCTGCAGCCGACCACGGGCCACCAGCTGCACGTGAGGGCAGAGACGGCCAGGTTAGTGGTGACAAGGTAGAGACGAGCAGGTTAGTGGCGACTTGGCGAAGGTGGCAGGTCATAGGCGCATGCATGACATACTCGTAGATGTACAAACATGTTTGCCCAAAGGGGACAAAGTGGCATTCGTGAATGTTCCAGCCGGTACCAGGACGGTAGACAGAGAGTCGGTCAGAGAGGGTAACTATTGACGTAACTTACCTGGGGTAACTATTGGGGAGAAATAAGAGAATCGATATGTTCTAGTAAGAACATGGTGCGAGAATCCCTATGCAAGACATTTGTTTTCCGAACTTAGAACATTGAAAGTCAGAAGACGGATCTAAAAGAGCGTTGATTACAGCAAATCAATTCTCTGACTTCGGAGGGAGAGTCTAAGCTAGGGAAATACGCCACCTTGATAGCAAATAATACACATGATGAAGAAAGTTCCACAACAAATTCCTCAATACAAAGACGAGACTGGATGGGGAAAAAGTATCGCCACATAGCATAGTTCTCAGCAATAACAACAGTAACAACGATTCAGATAAAACGAAAACATCGCACACTGAGACCGGTGTAAAGTGGTCACACTCACATGCATTGTAAATATCGGCAGCACTGGCCCCCTGCCAACTGGACGTAAGAGCCAGGGCTGAACGTTACTTACCGATACATTTTACCCTCTCACAGAAATCAACATTCCAATCAGTCACAGTACTTGATCGCCAAGAGACGTTGACATAACACGCAATGCAATACAAAACATCCACATCATACTGAGCGCGATACAGAGATGTTTTTGCTCTTCCCTTGTACCGAGCCTAGGCCCGGCCTGTGAACGTACGCTGTTTCTTGACTCGTTCGGAGTAGGCGCCGGCCGAACTTCGCCGCTCACCCGCTGGCGAATCAGCTGCGCAGACAGCACGGTTAGCAGACCATTGCATGCGACCAATCAGGGGCGGCGGACGGCGCTAGCGCAGGCAGCGTGAGCAGACGGCAAACAGGCAGACACGCCGACGGGGCTTACACGGGGAGTTCAGGGGCCAAGAACACACCAAGCGCTGGTGTTGTCCGTCGGCTGGGGAGTGCGCAAACTGTACATTTAGTCAAGCATGGATGCAAGGGGACATATACACACGAATAATGCAGAGGGGGGCATTCCACGACAAATCGACCAAAAATAATTAAATTTGACACCTTCATACTTTGGAAAATTCTGAAAATTGGTTTATAGGGCAATCTCGGGCGCTTAAAGGGATTATACGTGTTTTTCCCAGAATAATTGAGTTACATAGTAAAACTTACTTATAAAGGCGGTAGAAGTCACACGGTAGTCACATTTGTCTGGAAATGACCTCTTCTGCACGTAAGGACATTTCAAAGTGCGCGGTGATGCCACCGCGTACTTTCTGCAGTACTGGCTGAGGCAGAGCCAGCCATCTATTTTATGTTAATGAAAACACCTCACTTATGGCATATTTCCGGTAACAATAAGCAATATATGATACAATATTTTTTTTCCCAACGACAGCAGCAGTTACCTAGTTTTTCTCATAAAATTCGATATCTTTCATCAATTTTCAAGCCAAAAAATTAATACGCCACCACCAAATTATCAGCGCTAAACGCCGCAAAGAAAAAACCCACAAAAACCACAAAACCCGAACAAACAGTATGTAGTAATAAAGAGTCCCGTAAGAATTGAATTTAATCATCTTTTTGTGATCCAGTGTAGGAATTGCAGATAATTAAAAGCTCTTAAATTGATGAAAAACGAAAAAGCGCATGGCATTACTTGCCCGGCTTAGAGCGTCTTTAATTTAGTAACTCCTACAGGCTACAATCGTCATCCAGATGGCAAAGAGCGCAAAAATTATCACGTATGCCACGGTGGTTTACATCAAAGCGATATGTTTACATAGCAATTTCACACAATTTCACAATTTCAGGCTTACCTTCATGTAAAGGTAAGCTTAATTCAATTAATTTATATTGATATGGGGGTGGCAGTTCGGTAGAAGTGCCCTGGGGCGGAATTGGCCTCCATCTAGGATTTTTCTCTTCACGGTCGCGTGACCTTTTTGTGGTGAACGTGCTATAGTAATCAGTAAATAAACCCTCTTGCGGCAGCTTGCTTCTGAGTTCGTACCCGCTATTTTGTCTCAGCCGCGCAGATTACTGCACCATCAAATTTGATCCAGATTCTAAGATAAGAAAGTGATGGTCAGTAGCCTATTTCACAAAGCAAAAGAGTTTGTAATTACAAAGAATTTCTTTGTAATTACAAAGAATTTTTACACATGTTTGTAGTTTGGATTTCACAAAACTCCAGGGCAGTAAATCTCAATTTACTATTTACAAACTACTTTACAAAGATATTGTTTGTACAAATGTTTGCAATTGCACATGTTCTATTTATCAAAGGTTGACGGAAGTGAGGAAATGTTTGCAATTACAAACTTGTAATTCCAGTAGGACAGGGGTTCTGAATTTCAGAAACTGCATTGACAGTTGACATTGTTTGACTGTTCAGGTTATTTGCTTGGTGAGGTTGTTACGTTGCCGAGGTTTTTAGGGTAATGGTTTAGTTATGCATAGGTATAGCTGCCCAAAACAAGTTATTTCCCCGAGAGATTCGAACAGGGATCTCCAGCTTTGAAGTCCCTGTGCACCTTACCGATTGCGCTGTGAGGGGCGCCTCCGCGCGGAGAAACCGCATGGCGATAGAATTGCAGCGGTCAACGATGTCTTGTGCAATGTACAGTTAACTTTCACCCTTTACGAAGTAAGAAATCGGCTAGGTTAGGTGGAAAAATGGTCGAGAAATTCAACGATCTTTCTTTTAAGAGTAGTCCTGTTGTTATGCTCCGGCACCTGGTGAATGGTCAAATTCTGTTTACTCTAACTGCTTACCAAGATGTATTTTTACGATCAGAGTTTGCATTCCGATGAAATGTTAATTAAAAGATTATTCTCCCTATAACTAATTTTATATTGAATAAAAAAAATAAACCACAATGTAAATATTTGTTAAATTAATTTATTAACAATCAAATTATTTGTCATTGGCATCAAGTTTAATACAAACGTTCTTGATTTCAAGCTTTCTGCTGTGCTAACATTTGTGTTTACAATTTTCTTTACAATCGGTAATTCAGAGGTGGCGAATGTTTGTGAAATAGCTTTTTGTGAGGTTTGCAATATTTTCCTGCGTTTGTAATCGCAAACATGTGTAATTACTAACTTCTTTGTGAAATAGGCCTCAGTAATGCCGATCAAGTACTCGTTATCTGATGCAAGTCTCGAAAAACGACAAAGTCTTAACGTTGATAATTGCTGAAATAACAGACTAAATGAGCATTGAGGTCCATGGTATATGTTTTAAACGTGTTTAAAGTTCATACAAGTGCAAAAGAGTGCATTTCCTTTCAGGACGGAAACCCGTATAACCCGTATTAAATGGAATGTTTCACCTTTGTATTGGTTTTGAACTGAGATAGAAATTATATTTGGCTGTTATTTAAATGTCGAAAATACTAAGGTCATTTTCCCCAAAACTTCGCCGGTTTTAAGCAATTTATTTGATTGATGAAGACATTCTTTGTAATTACAAACTTTTTTGCTTTGTGAAATTGACCTCAGGACGTACTTCCTTTTGGCGGATTTGAGAAAAGAGATCATAAACAATGTAATACCAGTAAGGCACCGTAGTTGGCGATGAACGAGCGAGCGCGAAGGAAATGTATGGGGAATTTCAACTCGATCGGGCAAGTAGTTTCTGAGATACAAAAAAGGGTGCGCACGTGCGCACGTCCACAGGCACCCACTTCCGACTTGTGGGAAAGTGGGGGCTGAGAGGTCCCTAACCACACACCAAATTTGAACACAATCGGCTCAGCCGTTCCAGAGATATAGAATAGGGGTGTGCACGTGCGCATGTGCAAAGCCATCCCACCTCTGACTTGTGGAAAGGCGGCGGCGGAGGGGTCCCTAAGCACACACCAAATGTTAACACAATCGGCTCAGCCGTTCCTGAGATATAGAATAGGGGTGTGCACGTGAGCACGTTCAGTCACCCCACCCCTGAGTTGTGTGAAAGTGGCGGCTGAGGGGCCCCTAACCACACACGAAATTTGCACATAATCTGCCCAGCCGTTGCGGAGGTTTTGCGAGAAAATACTTTTCGACACCCCTCACGCGGCACGCGCAGTGGTAGTCACCCACATGAGTCGGCAATGGTCTCAAACAGGGTAGGATAGATGGGGCTGCTAAGCAAAGAAGTCCGCTTGTCCATCGGACGTGCGGTTGCAGAGATATGAGCTTCTCAAAAGCGTCGCCACGGGCCAGGCCGGGTCGGGTCGCTCATAATCAGATTTTTCCCATATTCCACGGAAGGACGAGCGAGCGCTTCGCGCTCGCTCGTAACAACTTAATTTTTATGTTGGCAGGCATTGGGGCCTGGCAATTTTTCTGGAGGACAAAAATGACTGTGTTACTACCACGTGTACTCCCTTACCGTTTCATATTTCAAACCTGTTTTAGCTTTACCAGAGCGCGCTCGCTCGGTCATCGCCCAAAAAGGCGTTGTACTGGTTGTTGATGATGGAAAAGTGCCTACATTTTCCTTTACACACGCGCTGAGTCTATTGGAGAATTGCACGTACTGGAGGGGACGATTCGGCCCCTCAGAACTCAGCACCTATAATAGCTATAACAACAAGTATTTCAAGTTAGGATGACGCAGTGGTGAACTTGCCTGAAATAATAAAATAAAATGAAATAATACAAAAAATGAAAATGGACCAAGGCGTCAAAGGTAGGACAGGTCCCAGGTAGTCAAAATCGTGGATGAACAATCTCGAAGGCTTGTCGATGGGAAAAAGGGACGATAGGACCATACAAAGACGAACGACGTCCCATACAGCTATATGCAATGCATGCTCATGCGTTTAACACACATGGACTCGGACAGCCAAACTAAAGCAGGCAACGCATGGCTCAGCTAGTATATTTATGAACAACACGCCGGCTGCTTTGGACGCCATATAGCCACAGCAGTTCAGGCGCTCAATTCCAAATAATAATCATCGAAAGCATGATCATTATAAAACATAAGTCTGCTAAGCCATATGCAAAGCATTGTTTGAAACATGACAAATAAATATATACGTTTTATGTGAGAAAATATGTTTGACATAAACTAGCCTGAAAGTGACAACAAGGCTTGAACGAATAGCTCGTGGACGTTGAAGGCGAAGCCTTGCAATCAGGCAAGCGCAAGGCGTTACGTTATCACAAGGAAGGCAACCCATTCCAAAGCCCTCGATAGTGTGGTTTTCGTTTTTTTACGAATGATTGTTAATTACCGAGCGGGTGCGAAGCGGCCGTGAGGTTTCTCGTCAGCTTACTAGACAAATTTACATTTGAATCGGCCCGAACCGGCCCGAACTGGCCGTACAGACGCTTTTCGGAAGCTAATAACTTTGCAACCACGGCTCCGATTGAGATCGGGTTTACACCGTTGGATAGGACCATTAAATACATTTTTATTGTGGTATGGTACGTTCTGATAGGGGTGGTACCACAGCGCATGGCACACGCAAACGTCGAAATGAACACAAATCATTCTTGATGAAAAATGCCATTATTAATATAAGAATTCGTTTTTGTAGCTGCTCATTATTTATTATTATCATTTTTATATATATATATATATATATATTATCGTTTTTTAGCTCATCGTTTATTAGCTGAAGCATGCAGCGCTCAGGACATACTCCATTTTGGCGGATTTGAGAAAGGAGAGCATGAGTACTATCGCCACCATTGACCCTATCCTCAAATATTTCTCTAAAAGTTGAAAAATTAAAAAAATACAAATTATTCCGATATATTTCGAGCACATATCTTCGCCTGTCGTTAACGCTAAACCTAGTCGCACAATGCAGAAATCGTCTCATTTGCCTTATCTATGCCCAAAAATTCGAATAATGCATTCCGTGACTATTTCATATCCCACCCCTCAGTTCCAATATCCATTTCACGAATCACATCCAATCACATCACAACATGCAATTCATACAACATACATTCCAAAACATCTTACAAGTACCGCGTAGCTATCCACAATACCTAGTGTGGAAGAAGTTGCCATGATGTTGAAGAAGAAGTTGCCATGGTCGGAACTAGGACTATTATATTTTCAATGATATTTGGAAAATAAAGATGAAAATAGCAAAATCAATCCGAACAATGTAAATTAAAATTGAAATGATAGACACAATTTCAAAGAACATCCTCAGAATAGGCTAATTATTGAGATCATATATACTGAATTTGAGCATACCCCCTTCAATATACCCTGTAATTAGGTCCCATACCGGTTGAAATATGTTTACGAGTGTGCTGAAGATTGTCGCAGTTTCACCAGATATGCCTAATAAAATAGTGATGATCTATTTTCATTGACATTGAAAAGAATACATTTTACAAATATACATTTATACAAATTCCTTGCTCCAGCCGGCGAAGTTCATTTGTAAATATTTACCAGTGCACAACTATTCTGTAAATTATTGTCTCAAATCTTCTGTAAATAAAAACAGTAAATCTTTGGCGAAGATCAGAGCAGCAATTTGTGTTGCCACAAGTCCGAATAGGTAAACTGAGATACTTTAAATTGAGCACCTGATACTGAGATAAATTGTGGACTTCATAACCCCATAAAGATCCACAATGTAGAGTGATGTCGGTGATGTTGGCAGCGAAGACAAGATAAAACTTGTTTCAGGTGCATTTTACGTAAAAACAGTATATATGGTGTACAACAATATATAACAGTGATGTGCCTGGATCCCGGGATCCAGCTGAGATCCGGATATCTGTGTCCGGTGTCCCGCGATTCAAAAACCAGTCCAACGTGCAATTCCCGCTGGAAAACCTCGACATGTCACCTTACGTCATCAGCAAGGAGGCGCATTACTGCCACAAGTACCACCTCTACGGCGTGGTGAACCACTTCGGCTCGACAGAGAGCGGCCATTACACTACCTTCTGTAGCGGCGTCAACTCGGGGCGCTGGCACAAGTTCGACGACCAAGAGGTGTACTCGCTAAACAGCAGCGCCGTGCAGAGCTCGGCCGGCTACATCCTCTTCTACTCGGCCAATGATGCTCGAGTGTAGCTAGTGGCGTGTCTGGCTCTGATGTATATGTACCAATGTATATGTATATGTAACATGATGAATATGTTGCCATGATTGAATTTGCATTTGGTAATTTTTCAACTTTTAGAGAAATATTTGATGATAGGGTCAATGGTGGCGATAGTACTCAATGATTTTCCTCACAACGCTGAGCACACTTAAGGAGATCATGAACAATTTAATCAAACTTAATTTTTATGTTGGCATGCCTGGCAAATTTTATGGAGGACTAAAAAGACTAATAGGACTATGTATTACTACCACGTGTGCTCCCGTACCGTTTCATATTTCAAACCTGTTTTAGCTTTACCAGAGCGCGCCCGCTCGGTGATCGCCCCAACAAGGCGTTTTACTGGTTGTTATGGTTTTACTGGTTGTTATGGTTTTACTGGTTGTTATGGTTTTACTGGTTGTTATGGTTTGACTGGATATGGTAATTATGATGTGTGCTCAGGGACCTGCCGCAACTGCATTGGCTATTATGGCTCCATAGCCATGGACGGCACAAACTTAGTATCCCATTTATGAACTCAATCGTGCGAAAAGATCTCACAAGTTACCTTGTCTCCTGCTACCACACACACACACACACGGCACGGCTATGTAAGGCTATGGCTATGTAAAGCTGTCAAACCGATGTCCCGAAAAACTATGTTCGCATGGATGGACTGGTTAATACAATACAATACAATACACACGACCTGTACACAACTCACACCATGCCCTTCCCCTTCTGCCATCCCGGGAGCGGGGATATGACAGCGCGTGCCGCTCCTCGGACGTACCGTGGCAACGTAGCCGATGCCCTGGAGCGTCATCCTGCCCACGTTGTCCTTGTGTCGGCGGCGGTGCAGCGTGCCGCCGACCGAGTCAGTGACGTCAGCGCCGTAACCCGCCGGCAGAGACATCTGTCGGACGGCGGGCGAATAAGCCAGGTCAGCTATCTGAAATGGCGTCGCACGACCGGTCAGCGACAGGGGAGAGCTCAGAGAGGGTAACCGGGGGGGACAGACCCGTGCCAACACAACTAACGGGGGTGATACGTGCGGTATTAGGGGGGGGGGGGGCACACAGAGGGGACAGCAAAATTCCAAGCATATCCAGAAAGGAGCGAACTATTGAGTCTACGCTACAGAGGCAACCACAAACAATTCCATGCGTGGCAAGCAAACCATCCCTAGTGACAAGTAACACACCAGGCCATGCCATTCAACTAGTCGACCATACGGGTGAAAGGCAAACCAAGCGAAATAAAGTGGGACAAGCCAACCCGTGTTAAGGCAAACAAACACAGCACTATACTAACGAACGGAAGTCCCAGTTCGTGCACCGAAGAAAAAAAACAAAATAGCATTCCCGTGAGTGAGAAAATCAACCACGTCGCGAAAGTGCAAACAAACCAATCAATTTAGTGCAAGTGACGTCATGCAATGTGGGTCAAACACACCAAGCCTCTGACGGAGTAATTTTCACGGTGACATACCGCTGTAAAAAAGAAAACTCCTTTTTAAGGAAGGGCGGGCATTACCTTAAGCCACCGCAGACTGGCAAGGATTACAATAAAAGTCCGCGGGTGTTCGAACTAACAAAGAAACAGGATCGAAATGCGGTCAATGGTACGGGACACAGGCGTGGTTTTCGGGTATTGACTTTCAGCGGGACTTCGATCGGCGAACGGCTGACCAGTGCGGTGAGATTGGGGTCACTGAGGTCAACAGGGGCACACCACGCCCCGTGGTGCGGGAACAATGGAACCGATACTGCGCGTGGCAACGACACTGGAGATCAGAATGGAATAAAATAAAAAGCAGGATACGGTACGGTAAACCCTTGGGTAAACCTAATACGGTATGGAAATGGAACACAACACGATTATCTATGCTAGTTATGGAACAGGACAAGCAGGACAAGTTGTTCAGATATCTGCCTCTGAATGGAACGGATCCAAATGGAACGGAATCAAATTGTACTGAGTAGTGATGAAACAGAATGGTATGGAACCCATATCTAATGGAATGGAACCCAGATCTAATGGAATGGAATAGAAAGCAACATATTGTCCCGTCCTGAAAGGAACAAAGCTGTGTAAGAGGACACAGACGGACGGACGACTTCCACACAGTTCGCAGCCCCGACCATACTCAACTCGTCAG